>JAHBCN010000786.1:0-152214 GCA_019359885.1 Listronotus oregonensis | reverse complement strand
TCGCCGTTTCTTGGGAAATTTACTTAAAGTTATATTATAGCGTTTTTGATGTTTTAAAAGGGATTGTTTTTTTTTGTTTAAAGCTACTAGTATCTATTTAAGGCTATTTGTGATTCTAACTTGTGATGTTCTTTCAAAGAAAACTTAAGTGTGTGAACAAAATTAACCTTTACACAAATTACAATAGGCCAAATTTCTGCATAAAGGTTCTTTGTATTTCATTTTAATAAAACTAATAAAAAATAACCAAAATAATGCCACTAAAATAACAGAAATTAAAAGTAAAGAATATTCTTTTTAAGAAACCAAGTTTGTTTAGATACAAGAGCATGACCTCACAACCTTTGAGCATATATCTACTAGAGGCAGCCATACCATTTGGGCCCAGTAAACATGCGTTCAAGATAGAAATAAGAGTACATCCTTTCTCTTTCAACTCCGCCGACCCATATTAGCAGGTAGACCGAGAATTCTCTTATTTTCTTACCTTCTCGAATGTTTGTTCGCACAAAAAATGGACGTCCCGTAACGTCACACTAATATTGTGTATTGCAGTTACTGTATTTTTTCTTATTCCGAGAAGTGCGTTTGGTTACTTTAAAAAATCAAACTAAAAAATACAGATTAGAAGAGCAAGTTCGTGTATTTGGTTTTTGAGTTGGGGTGCCTTAATACGAAAAATCCCAAAATCAATGCATTTTTTAACAAAAATATGTAGAGAGTAGAAATTGAAATTTTCTATGAAGCGGGCACCTTAGGTAAAAAAAAGTATAACAAAATAAATACAATAAAGCAATTAAAAAAAGGCAATGTTTATTTTTTTAGACCTTTGTTCACAACTTTTTTTTTGAGGCAAGAAAGAAAGCTGACGTCAGAACCTTTAAAATAATTGTTGCTAAAAGTATTTTTATCAAAAGGTATCAGAGATATAATTTTTTCAAATTTTACAACTTTTCATCAATTTTTGCCGATTTTTTTTATATTAGATTATTTTTATTTTTTATAAACAAATAATATTTTTATTCAGAAAAGGTTATTTTATAACATTATTTTAATAATAAAACATAGTTTAATAATCTTGACTGGGGTTGGAAGTCTACGAAAATGCCAGTCTTTGCTTGAACAGTTAGCTTGTAGAAGGCTGTCAAGCAAAATGTAAGTGCAGGTAATTTGGTATTAAATGTTACATTTGCTGTAAAGAATGCGCAGGAAACAATTGCGAAAGTGCAAGCGATCTTAAAATATCTTAGAAGGACATAACTAAAGCTATAGACCATAAAATAGACATTGCTCTTGATATCCAATAGCTTTAAGTAAAGTTTATTGCATTTTTCATTGAACATAACACTTTTGTTTTTAATAATATAACCACAATGCTTATTTACCATAAAACCGTTAATAGATTTAACACAAAATTAAAGGATTTTATGGTACATTATTCAATTATACTTTAGTTTTTTAAAATAACGTTATAAAACAACTTTTTTTGGAAAAAAATTTTTTGTTTATAAAAGTTAAAATAACCTAAAAAAAGGAAAAATCGGTAAAAACTGATGATAAGTTGTAAAATTCAAAAAATCACATATCTGTCAAATTTTAGAGAAAATACTTTAGGAAACGCTTATTTTTAAGATTTTGACGCCAGCTTTCTTTTTTGTCAAACAATACCCATACGTATCTTACGTCAGAAAAACTTCAAATCTAATTTAAAAACAATTCGATTTTTTTGTTTTTTTTAATTGGTTTAGCATTTATTTTGCAGTAAAAAAAGTTTAGGAGGTGCCATCTATATATGATATATAAAATTGAATCCCAATTTCCCTTGGTCACAGCGTGAACGGCGTTGTGCAAAAATTAAAAAAATTAAGAAAACTCAACGACCATGCAAGTGGGGCAGTATTTTTACTATAGCGTCCTCTAAGAGAAAGAGGCAAAAATATAATCTTGAAATATTTTCTTCAGAGAATGTGTGCCATCTTACAATGTGTGAACCAAGGAAGTTTGAAGGTTAACGGAAGCCCAATACTATGCCGTATTTAATCAAAAAGCGTCCAGCCCACTATAAAAATAACTGTCATTAGGGGCTTCCTCCGGAGTCCCGTTTTCGTGTGTGACGGTACGGTGTTTATGAAACCATACCCGCGGTGTGCCGTTGTCTCATCAACCCTTCCAAGCGATTGTTTTGCCCTGTGTGATTTTAATTTGTGGTTGCAGAAGTTTTTTGGATTAATAAAAACCTTCATATTTTAGTGATTATTGGTTTATTTAATTGTAACTATAATTTTGTGTTTATTGTTTGTTACTTACAATATCGTAACAAAATGCCTGAAAGTTATATGGTTCTGTCTTGCAAATTCAAGGGTAACATACCCGGAATACCCCTCATTAGGAAAACAAGCGCAGGTCAGTTCAAATATCACTTTCACAAGACCATAAACTAATCTTGAATTGGGGCTTCAAAAATCTTGTTCAGTTTAATGCTCCAAGACCCAGTCATGTTCGGTGTCGCGAAAAGCAGTTAATTAATCATTTTGGCGTTACTTTTGAAAACAACCTAAACTGACACAAACACATTACATAACCCCGTTTAAAAAAGCTTGGATTCCTCTTTTGAGCCAGTAAGATTCTAATCAGACCATCTTTGCAATATTGTTCTCATGTCTGAGATGATTTAGAAGTTTTAAAATTATGACAAATTTACTCCTTTCTTAAAAACGCAAACCTAAATTTTATAGTACTTTGTAATTTTTTCATATTTATGCACAATAAACCATAAACGTGCTCTTACGAATTTATTCCTTATTCAAAGCGTATAGTATAGAGTGCATTTCTAAATACCTCGTATATCAATATATTAGTATTGCGTATATTGCTTACATGGATTTATTTATTTTATTTTTTATGACTTTTTTGTGTTATAAATAATTACTTTTAATTATTTATCGGTAAATTACACCGTGCTTTCAAAACTTTCTCTAGCACGAAGATTTTACGTTTTAAAATTAATGGTTTTTGTATCACCGACGATTAAATTATCGAAGTGCAGTGTAAGTGTTTTTTTTTATAGAACGTCATGATTATGTGTTTGTTATTATAATTCCAACTCGATTTTACACCACCACACAAACCATCATTGTTCTAACCCGGTTACAGTTAAGTCCATGCTGATCTAACAAGTTGTGACATTTTGAAGAGGTCAAACAAATACTCTCGTGAAATTGTTTGGTATACCACTTCCAATTTTGGTTGTTTTTCTCTTTGTTTATTAAGTTTTATTACACTAGCACAATAAAGGATAAACCGTCGCGCCATTTTGGTTAGACAATTATTTTTTAAAAATAGAATAAACCTAATCTGGGTAATCCTTTCCTGTTAATAAATTATTTCATACTAGATGAAAAGCCTGTGTCCGCCAGGCGAGAGACAATATTAAGTAGCCTCTGTTTCCGTAAGACGCCTTCCGTACGGCTAACGGTAAAAAAACACTTTTTTGCTCCTATTTTTCTCCCGGGGGCGGAATTTAAAAACCGGGCTTCGTTAGGTTCTAGCCACTGCTAAAGACTACCACTGTGCCAAATTTCATGATTTTAGCTCAAGTCATAACTTTAGAATCCCGTGGACAGAAATAAATATATATACCTACCTACATATAAATATATCCACATTAGCAAATTATATATATAGATATCAACAATTTAAATAAAAATGTTGTTTGGAGATTATACAGAGTCATCCAACGGGAACTAAACGGACCATATTTGAAGCTTTTCTTATATTTACCATAAAAAAGTGAAGTACCATTTTTTGTTTTTTTTTTGGTCGTAGAACCCTTAAGAACACCTAAAAAATGAGCACCATAAAGCTAGCACTGCAAAAACAGCAAACATAAAAAAAAACAGAATTTGTTGCTTTTTGTTACTAATTAGTTGCCAAAGAGACGATTTTTTTGCTCAAATCGATCTCCGGAAATCGTCTTCAGTGCTAGGTTTTTCTTAAGGAAGCAGAAAAAATGGCTCAGAATAAAATAATCAATTAAACAAGTATCGGGAAATTTGTTGCTGTATGTCACTAAAAAAAATTAAAAATGAAAATCTCATTTTTTTTTGTTAAATTTTTTATTATTATTTTATTAACTTTCGATTTTTCCGGACATGATGAATTTAGTTCCTATTCATAGCAATGGTCTAAGATAAATAATAATAAGATTTAGCACACATTTGCTATGTATTAAGAGGCATTTTTTAGTATAATACATTTTTTTTATTTCCACCATTGGCGTTTGTAAGGAATTTGACCTTCCTATTTTGGCAGATATTGGTGGTAGGTAGGTAGGTAGGTTTAAAGTGAGTGGACTTTTTACGCCCCCCACTGCGACCGCTCGGTCTATTGTGGCTTACACCAATTTTAATAATTTTTCCTTTTTTTCCCAAAAGAAATTTTTGGTGTGCCTGTCTCCTGGAGAGTATGACGAGCAGACGGTTGATCCGTCATGCCCTCCCTCCCGGTGAGTGACGTGGGTAGCTACCAGGTTCTTGTTTCGGGAACCAGATGTTCTTTTTTGAGGCCGCATCTCCGGCCTTACCCCTAAAAACGGTCCTATCCCTTTCTTTTAAAGCCAGGAACCCTTTTCCCTATAAAGGCGGTTTCCCGCCTTCTGTTTGGTTCGGGATCCCTTCCAAGCACCGTTTGTTCGGGATGGATAAGCCCTTCCCCCGAAAAGGCGCCGGACTTCCCCTTTCGAAACGGATTCACCCGTTTCGGTCGGCGCACCTTTGTCTGCTTGTGACCTTGAGTGGCACCTCTCGAAACGGATTTATACGTTTCGGTCAGCGCACCTTTGTCACGTTTTTCCTATGAAAGCGGTTCTGTCTGCTTTCTGTTTGGAGCCAGGGAAGTAATAGTCCACCACGGCAGAGCCCCGCATTACCGCAGTAAGGCTAGATGTGTAAGGCTGTGTCTGGCATCGTTGGAGACACCTGTTTAAGGCACAGGATGTCATTCACTCATCAGCACGGTATGCTAACACCTTGAGTTAAGCCTTGTGTTCATCTTAGCTTCGGATCCCGTTCCATACGCTAGCCAAAAGAGTTGCCGATAACCAGCAACTCTAGCGTATGTTCCAATAGATCCTACTGGGCCCAACCACGAAAACGACGTGTGAACACAGCGGTTGGGGATATTGGTGGTACGTCACTGATTTTTCTTAAAATAAAAAAATATTTTTAAAATTCCCAATATCTGCCAAAATAGAAGGTCAAATTCCGTACGAACGCCACTGGTGGAAATTAAAAAAATGTAGTACACTAAAAAATGCCTTTTGATCCATAGTACATGTATGCCAAATGTTATTAAAAAATACCCTGTATAAAGTAAGCGCTCGGGGTAATTTGACCCCTTAAGGGTTCAACTTTAAGTGGCCAAAATGGCTGACATATTATCAATGACGATTTTTTTCTCAAAAATTTTGCACTTTTATCCCTTATTGCTACCCCCTGTATCCAATAGGTTGTCAGCCTGCACGAGAACATAATTAACAATACTAAATGAACATGTCTTAAGGGAGAAACTCCATATTAGTGATGACGATGATTTTTCGGCTCTAGCTCTCCGTTTATACAGCATGTGAAGGCGTGGGGAGTTTAATTGTTGGGATCGAAGGGTATTGGGTTGTGATCGTTTAGGTGTCTGTGTTACGGAATTCACGATCAAAGGGTTTTACAACCTGTAAACAAGAAAAAGTCACTTGGTAGGCTTTTGTCGATGGTGGAAAGGTTGAAGGGGTGGAGGAGGGGAATAGTTTAATGTTTGTGGTATGTCTGGCTTAAGTCTAGTGACTGGGTGGGTGGTTTTAAGTTCGACTATGGTATTAAATATTTCGGTAAGGCAATTTATCGATAAATCAGTCATCAATCATGCCGATAAATGCATCCTCCTTTCCTTTGGTAGTGATTTTGGGAGTGTTGGAAGGATTATCGGGTTTCGTGCTTATTGATACTTTTGATTAGCGTGATTAAAACTATTAATTTGCAAAGTTTTAAAAAAATTGGCCGAAACCCATTTTCCATAAGGATTGTGCGGTATGCTCTACATTAAGCCTCCAGAATAGAAAAGTTAGTTATAAAGAAATAATGTGCGGCTAACAAGTTCTTAGCACCAAAAGCATTTGTATATTCATTTTGTACTTAAAAATTTTAGAAATATTTAAATAGGGTTTTTGAAAATTTTAGTAAATTCCTAAAACTTATTGTCAAACAAGTTACAGCAATAAATTTCAAACTGTATACGTGTGACTAAAAATTCCCTGCGTAAAATTGTTCTTGGTGCTGTTTTCTTGCATCCAAGTAATTCAAAATTTTTACAGTTTAAAATTTATTGCCTCAATTTCTTCCGGCAATAAGATTTACGAAGTTACTTAAAGTTGTAATCAACTTATTTAATGATTTTTTAAATTCTTAAGTATAAAATTATTTATAAATAAATTTTATTTTACCTTTTTTGGCTTTCAATGCACTTTGAGTTTAATAATCATAATAAATATACTATAATATGCTCGAGGCTTTTGCAATCCAAATTTTGAAGTTGCATTTTCTATATTGCAAGGTCAAATAAAAATGCAGATTTTTGCGTTTTAAAAATCTTTCTATGCGAATAGACATAAACTCACCTTGGATAATTCGGTCAACAATTAATTTAATTTTTATATTTTAGTTTTGCCGTTGCTCATTATGTTATTTGGAGCAAGTTCTTCGTATAATTATTTCATTTGGGTTTATGTAAACCACGTAGCTGTTTTTTTGATTACGCAACTCAAGACGTAAAAGATGTAAAAAACGGTGTTTTATGAAGTCGTGTGGTCCGGTTAATTTTTACACTCTAAAAAACGTTACTTTTGTTTAAAGTCTTTTATTACAGTTTAGACACATTTTACTACATTTATAGCAGCTATGTTTTATATTGATGGGAAATCAACCAGAAGATGCTTTAAAAAATAAAAAAGGCTTTCACCGTTTCGGCGATAAATTGGTCACCGTTTTCACGATATACAGGGTGGGCATATAAGCGAGGTAAGCGGCTGTATCTCAGGACCTGTACATCTGACAACAATAGAATTTTTTTTATTATTATAAAAGTGGCCATGAGAAAATTCTGGAAATTATTTTCTAGTTCCGTAATTCACCGCTAGAGGGCGTAACTAAAAATTAAATAAGGAAAACGTATTTTTTTCCGAAAACCAATATAGCCTATATTTTTGAAAACTGTTAGAAAGCCTAGAAAATTCTTATTATTTTGATTAAGGCTCATTGGGTGACATAGAAGGGGCAGGAAGCTCTAAAAGTGTAATCATTAAAGGTGTAAATTTTAAACCACTAATTCGATTTCAGCAAATTAAAATTTGTTTGCAAGATAAATAAGGCTGCTTTAAATATCCGTTCTCCTTATCGCTCTACAGTTCCCAATAAAAGAGCTAGAGGGCGCAATTCGTAATAATTCCAGTTTTTTTCATTTTACTGCAAAAATTTAAATCGAACGGTATATTTTTGACATCATATTTAAAAAGAAGATAAAATTTGAAAAAACATTGTGAAAACCCGACGATGATATCTTTGCTCGTTTTAAACTTATAGCGAATTAAACTTTTTTTTTACGCGCAGAGTCAAAACTTATGTACCGCCATCTAGCGTTCGGCCCTAGAATGTCTAATTAACATTATTATAGTTGATTTCTCAAGCTGTTAATAAGATAATCCTGTTGTCATAATTAATAAATTAATACTTAAACTAATAGATCACAGCATCAAAGGATGATTATGTGAATTTCTTAGGATAATTATTTATTAACGAATTTTTATATTTAAATGATGGTCCTGAAAAGGACCGATTTTAAACCCAAAATTAGGTTCCTAATGCCTCGATAGATGTTCAAACTGCTTTCCATCACATTCCAAACAAGCTTCCAATCTTCTTTGGGTGGATAAAACTGCTGTTTCTATTTCAGCAGCTGATAATTGATTAATGGCATCACGGATTCTGTTTTCCATATCATGTCTAGTTGTGGGTGGAGTTTGGTACACAATATCTTTTAAACGACCCCATAAGTAAAAGTCGAGGCATGTTAAATCGGGTGACCTGGCCGGCCAAGGAAATAGACTTCCCCTTCCGATCCACCGCCCTTGAAAATAATTATTAATATGATCCCGCACGAAACGGGAAAAATGTGCTAGACACCCGTCCAATTGGAAATACATGGTCCGTCTCACTTTTAATGTCAAATCTTTCATTAAAATGGGCAAAGCATTCATTAAAAAATCAAAAAAAATATTACCAATTAATGTGCCGTCAACAAAAAAAAAAGACCAATAATTTTCGTTCCGATAATCCACACCACACGTTTACACTCCAGCGGCCTTGGTGCTGGACTTCTCGCATCCCGTGGGGATTTTCAGCCGACCAATAATGCATATTATGCCTGTTAACTTTACCATCGCTACTAAAAGTAGCTTCATCGGTCCACAGAATCTGTGACAAAAAATGCCTGTTTTCGCGAATCATTGCTAGCATCCATTGACAAAAATCAATTCTGCGCTCAAAATCATGTTCGTTTAAGGCCTGGTGTAGGATTATATGGTAGGGGTGTAGCCTTAAAATAAAAAGAAATGCCTATTATATTCAAGGAGTAAATAATATTAAAAATGCGTATTAAAAAGGTGCGCTAATGCAATTACTTACTTGTGGTCTTTTAGTATATTTCGAACAGTAGTTCGAGTTATTCCCCAATGTAACGATAACGCCCGAGTTCCAATATGCTTATTAAATTCTACGTAGGCCAACACATTAATAATGTTTTCTTCCGTTCTTCCAGTAGTGCGACGCCTTCTAAATCTGGGCCGACTAAAACTCCCAGTATCTCGTAGTCGCTGTACCAAGCGTGGAAATACTCTTCTGCCATAATGACGGCGATCTGAGCCCCGATTCTATAAGCAATTTTTTGACATTCCTTTTCCCTATCTCTTTCGAAACAATGACAAACTTATGAGTTACCTGTAAGGGCAACAAAGACAAGTGATCCCTATTTTGACATTCTCTTTCCTTATATTTTTACAGAATCCCAGCTCTGGATACCGAATGGCATACTGTCTTTCAGCTATTGCTGCATTTTGAAAGCACTCGAAGAAAACCGCAATCATATCAACAGCTTCATCATTTGTAAGAGGCATTTTACAAAAAAAAAATCGCGCAAAAAATATTTAGATACCAAATTGAAAAGAATTAAAAGCATCTAATAAATACTTGACGTTTTGAAAAAATATTATTTAAAAATTTCTTTTGTTTTTGCCGCCTACTATACGTTAATTAGACATTCTAGGGCCGAACGCTAGATGGCGGTACATAAGTTTTGACTCTGCGCGTAAAAAACTTTAATTCGCTATATCGCTATATTTTCACAATATTTTTGCAAATTTTATCTACTTTTTAAATATGATGTCAAAAATATACCGTTCCCTCTAGCTCTTTTATTGGTTAAAAATTTACACCGATTTTAATGATTACACTTTCAAGAGCTTCCCCCACCCCTAATATCGGTCGTACGCCAATGAGCCTTAATCCAAAATAATAGATAATTTTCTAGGCTTTCTAACAGAATTATCAAAAATATAGACTAATATATGGGTTTTCCTTATTTAATTTTTAGTTACGCCCTGAGATACAGCCGCTTACCTCGCTTATATGCCCACCCTGTACAAAAAAAATTAGGTATTTAAAATGTTACTTATAAATTTATTTAGGATACTCGCCTTACTACTTTTTGCAAAATGGGACCCCTTCGGTCCAGGACCCGGGGTATACGAGCTGACCCTGTCCAGCCCTATTGACCCTTATGAACTTGCAGATCGCCTGCAACAAAAAAGAAGAAAACCCCTCAAAAAAAAACACAAATACTAATCTACGTTTCGGGGGCAAGTCGGCCACCGTTGTTGAGATAGAACTAAAACAAAAAATTAAACTCAATTTTAAGAAATTGTTGATCTAAAAACTTAAAAATTCATTAAAAAGTAAAAAAGCTATCAGAATTTCCTAAGTTTTTAGATCAAAAATTTCTTAAAATTTAGTTAATTTTTTGTTTTAGTTTCTATCTTGACAACGGTGGCCGACTTGCCACCAAAACGTAGATTAGTATTTGTGATTTTTTGGGTTTTTTTGGGGGGTTTTCTTCTTTTTTGTTGCAGGCGATCTGCAAGTTCATAGGAGTCAATAGGGATGGACAGGGTCAGCTTGTATACCCCGGGACCTGGACCGAAGGGGTCCCATTTTCCAAAAAGTAGTAAGGCGAGTATCCCAAATAAAACAAACTGAAAAAATATCTTTGCACTATGTCTATTTTGATTTTGTCTAAATTTGGTTCTTAAAATTTAAGAGAACAATTATTAAAATCAAAAGGAAACTATTTTGATCTAAAATATCTACTATATTTTTTTTGTGTTAAAAGCTACTGTCTTTAAAATACAAAACACTATTAGATCTTAAATAACAGGAAAAAAACGTAAAATGAAAATATAAATAATAATATCTATAAACATCCTTTTCGAATATATATATATATATATATATATATATATAAAAATTTATATATATATATATATATATATATGTATATATGTATATATGTCTCTGATCTGAATGTTTAGAGGGTGGTAATATACCACTGCACCTAGACCTCAGTAGGTTCTTTGTGCTTCCTCTTGTACAGGCGGGAGATTCACTGCGTCGTCCAACTATTGATTTAAAATAGTTGACGACATCTTTATGTGGAATCTCCCTAATTTCGGCCAGTAATGGCCAATTCGTGCCCAGCATGGAGTTCCGTTCGAATGTGAGGCGGGACAATCGCAAAGAATGTGTTCCACGGTCTCATCCTCCTGTTCCAGCCTCTACATAATCCCGTGTTCGTTAGACCCATTTTAAATGGTATCCTCGTAGCCCGCAGTGGCCAGTTAGAACGCCCGTTAGTGTTCGGAGGTTCCTTCTGGACATCATAAGGTTTTTTCGCTATTGACTCGTCTGGATAGCTTAACATTATTTTTGCAAAATTGCAGTTTGTAGTATCATCCCATTTCCCTTTAAACAGTCGATGGGAGTATTCTTTAATGATGTCTTTAATCGCTGCTGTTGTCAGTCCAGTGGTGGGGACGGGACCAACTAGTTTCCGTCCCGCAGCCGCCCTGGCCAGCGAGTCAGCGGTATGATTACCTTTAGATATGTCATGTCCCTTGATCCAGGCTAGGTTGACCACATTATTTAGAGAGATGTTAGTCAAGGCTTGATGACATTCTAGTACAAGTCCGAAGTAATGCGTGGTCTTTTCAGGGCTAGTAATGCTTGCCTACTGTCTGTATAAATACAGATCGTATGGTTGGCGATGTTGCGGCTTTTAATTTCGTAAGCCGCTATGGTTATGGCTGTCAGTTCGGATTGAAGCACGCTGGGTTCGGCGCCCATTGTCCATCCGATTTTCAGGTTTATGGTTGGTGAGTATATGCCACAGCCTGTGCCCACCTTGGTCTTAGAGCCGTCAGTGTACAGGCTAATGGTTCCTTTAGACTCGCCTTTTATTGGTATTGTTCCTCTTATGTTAATTGTGTAGGGTTTATTGAAAACAAACCTTGCTGCAACTGAGTCCGCTCTTGCCTGTAGAATTGGAAGTTCCCTTGTAACATCCCTCCACAAGCGTCGTCCAGTTGAGCCAGTGCCTACATTAGTGTCTAGACCGACCATGCGAAGACGTGTTAGAGTCATCAGAGCCGCTTCCCTTACAAATATATCAAGGGGGGTGAGATTCAATATCACCTCCATAGCTCTAGTCGGTGTAGTCCTTATAGCACCTGTGATGTTTAAACATGCTATTCTTTGAATTTGATCTAGCTTATGTTTTGCCGTAATCTGTTCTGTTTTGGACCACCACACTATGGAACCGTAAGTTACCATGGGTCTTATTATGGCCGTGTAGATCCAATGGGCTACTTTGGGAGAGAATCCCAAGTCTTTCCTATGGTTCTGCGGCATTGATCAAAAGCAATATATGCTTTCTTTATTCTGTTCTCCAAGTGAGAATTCCACGTTAGCTTACTGTCAAAGGTAATACCAAGGTATTTGACCTCTGTTGAGAAGCTCAGTTCTGTATTGAAAAGAACGGGTGCTCTGAGGTTCCCTAGTTTCTTTTCTTTGTAAACAGAACCATTTCTGTTTTCTTGGGATTTACAGATAGAGCGTGTTCAACGCACCACTGTTCCAACTTTTAAGGGCATGTTGCATTCTATCGCAGATTACATTCAGGAATTTGCCTGTTAGCAAAATGACCACGTCATCCGCTATGCTATCGTGTTAGGTTTTCGTTGTTAAGGCGTCGCAGAGGCTGTCTAGAACCATGTTCCATAGTAAGGGTGAGAGTACTCCTCCCTGCGGACAGCCTTTTGTTACCTTGCTCCTGACCTTAACATCGTCAGCCTTTATTTCTATTACTCGTTTAGAGAGCATATTCATTATCCATCCATTTACTGTTGGTGGGGTATGATAGTCAGCAAGTGCGTCTGATATTTTGGTAAAGGTCGTTTGTCAAACGCCCCCTCTATGTCTACGAATACACCTAAGGCGGACTCTTATAGTCCATTGATCTTTCGATTTTATTTGAGACTGCGTATAGTGCTGTCTCCGTTGATCTGCCTGTAGTGTATGCATGTTGGTTTGAGTGTAAGGGTTTATTGATAATCACTACATCTCTGATATATCTTTCGCATAGCCGCTCCATGGTTTTCATGGGAAATGATGTAAGGCTGATTGGTCTAAATGATTTAGGGATACTGTAGTCAGCCTTCCCTGGTTTTGGTATGAAGACAACTCTGACTTCTCTCCAGGCCTTCGGGATGTATCTTAGGGCCAGTGATGACCTGAAGACACCCACCAGGTGCGGAAGTAGCACCTCCATTCCCCACTGAAGTAGGGCTGGATATACGCCGTCCGGTCCCGGTGATTTGAAGGGGGAGAAGCCAGTGATGGCCCAACGGGCCTTGTCCTCATCAATGATTTTTGAGGCAATTTGCCAGTCTTCGTTTGTGGGTGTCACCTCTACATCCACGTCCACATGTTCTGTATCTGCTGATTTTATAGTGGTGGAACCGGAAAGTGTGTAGCAACCAGACAGTTGATGCTTTCTTCAAGGTTGGTTGTGTAGGAACCATCCTCGTTTTTCAATTTTCCTATACATTGATATGGATCTTTATTAAGAGCTTTTGAAGCCTAGCTGCATCAGAAAAATCTTCAATTTCCTCACAGTAGGATGTCCAGGCCGCTCTTTGATTTTGTCTTATGACTCTTTTGTATTCTTTGAGGAGGGATCTGTACAGTTCCCAGTCCTCATCGAGTTTGGTTGTTTTAGCCTTGTTAAAGCTTTCCTGGCTTTCTTTTGAGGTGATCTAGTTCTTGGCACCACCAAGGGCAGGCTGTACCATCGTTCTTGACCAACCTCATGGGACAGGCGCCTTTATAGGCCTTTAGCATTGCGTTTCGGATTGTATTGGAGTACATTTCCAAATCGTTGTGTGTTTTGGGTGTTTTAGTTTCTACATACCGCAGTTCCTCTACCAACAGCTCGTGGTATCGTACCTTATCTGTTTTTCGAGGATCCCGGATTAGTGTAGATGTTGTTACAGAAAAGTTTATTTCATACGTTAACCAGCGGTGGTCTGACATTGAAGCTTCGTCAGATACCTGCCAGTTTTGTATTAAGTTAGATATACTAGTGGTGCTAAAAGTGATATCAATTCTAGTTTGACAGCGCGAGTTCACAAAAGTGGGCTCGGTGCCTTGATTTATAATACTTAGATTATGTGTTATGATAAAGTCGTAAAGTGACTTACCTCTAGTGTTTATGTCCTTACTGCCCCAGCTGATATGGTGTGAGTTAGAGTCACAGCCCATACAAGCTCCAAACTGTGTTTGCGGCAGTATTCTACCAGATCCTCCATTTCTTTCCCAGGTGGTGGTGTGACTGCATCTGAGGGGAGGTATACTGAAGCCAGGACAATGGTTTTCTTTTGGCCATTCGTAACATATTCCATCCTGATTGCAGTGACGTCTGAGGTGGAAAGATGTATAAGCGGATGACCTCAAATGACCTAGGGATGTAAATGGCTGTCCTAGGTTGACTATTGCTTGGAAAGCTAAAAATTTTACCCATTAGTTTGCCTAAGCCTAATATCTTGGTTTAATTTCTCCAGGGTTCCTGGATCAGTGCTACTTATCCTGCAGCCCATCAAGGCGTTGGCACAATGTTGCCGTTGCTGCCCTGCTGTGCTGCAAGTTACACTGTATAAATCTTACCTGTTTAGTAACTGCTGCCTTGTTAGCCATGAGGGTGTAGGTAGCAGTTCTTTGAGTTTTGCTCAGTTGGAGTGAGCGTCTTGTCACTGGAGGCCGATGTGCTCGACCCACAGTCTGAGTCACCTTGGGTTGGTGTCTCGACGTTCCCTCTAGAACCGCTATCGTACGCCACAGATTGCGGCTCGACATCAGTCCCCTGAGGTTCGTCGTCGACCACCATCTCCTCAGCGGTCGTTGGGGCGGGAGTGGCAGCAGTGGCGGCAGTGGTGGCATCGCCGACCTGCACTGCTGCAGAGGTCTCGACGCCACCAGCAGTCCCCGCCGCCGCCTCCATTCTGGCTCTCAAAGTTACGCGTAGCTCAACCTCATTGACCTATTCTTGAGTAGCCTTATGTCCTCGTCTCCTATGCCGAAGACGAAGAGGTGTCCTTCTGGGGCCGTCTTTGCCTCATGGTGAAAGACACACCATTTAGCTACTTTGAGGTCTGGATTCTGACCTTCAAGTCGACGTAAGATCGTCTCTTTATTTGCGTTGTCCCCAGCAGATTCTCCTGGTACCAGAGAGAAGTCTTAGTGAGCTTAGGAGTTGATTTATTCCCACGACCGTAAGTGAAACATTACTCCATGGTACTAGGCTGGCAACGGTGTGCTTCAGCCACGTTAGGGATATATCATCATCGCAAACGACTCTGATAATCTCCCCGAGTAGGTCCACGAGCGAAATGTGGGAGGTTTGGTTTTGCTAGATGAGGCGGACATGATGTTTTTGTCCAGCTCTCCCATAAGCATTTTTGACAACCGGTTCTTTATCGGCGGTGATTTTGCCATAAGGGTTGTCTTTGTCTATGATAGCTACCCTGAGGTGGCTGGTAGCCGCCTCACTGAAGCTGCTTTTAGGTCGGGAAGGTGCGACTTCTTGTCGCGGCCTTTTTTGGTCCCTTATAGGAGTTACCTCCGTGGACGAACCCGAACGATGTCTTTTTTTGTCTGTTGGTGTGACGCGTTCCGTGCCTCTTTTGGAGGAGGAATCAGCGTCGCTGCCCTTAGACATTAGTTTTAAAGTGGAAGGTTGTGATGAACCGGCGGCTGCTGAAGCAGCCTTTTCCCGTACTACACGCACCTTCTTCCTTCTTTTTGCTTCAGCACCGCAGATGCGTTTGCCGCGGCGGTGCTTGGTTGTTTGAGGTGAGCGTTTCCGTCCATCCTCAGATTTGTTGTCATCATCTTTTTTCTTTTCTTTATCCATGTCTGTCCCACGAGTAGCTAGGGAAGTAACCCGTCACTCCTGGCAGTGGGTTTCGCCCGGTTCCCAGAGTTCGCATAATAACGATTGAGCTCCCCCTCAATCATGCAGCCCTCGGCTTATGCTGTTTCACCTTGGCTTGGGGAGTTGGTCCGCGATGACGAGTTTCGCAAAGGCTTTGGAGGGGTTTTATTCCCTCGCACCCTACTTATGCCTGTCATTAACCAAGTCCTCCAGAGGGACCTGGCCGTTCTCCTATCCGCCACCTGGAGACGCGTCCGGCAGGTGCTCAGCCCCCGCAGAAGTGACTGCGGTACCGGATGTATATATATGTATATATATATATATATATAT
Organism: Listronotus oregonensis; assembly: GCA_019359885.1. Lineage (NCBI taxonomy): Eukaryota > Metazoa > Arthropoda > Insecta > Coleoptera > Curculionidae > Listronotus > Listronotus oregonensis. The sequence goes on along the minus strand of JAHBCN010000786.1, from coordinate 136,245 downwards.
ATATATATATATATATATATATATATATATATATATATATATATATATATATATATATATATATATATATTTTAGCAAAGGAAACTTCTTCGAAAAAAGAGAGGTAAACTAAAAGAGAGTGCCTTTATATTATTAAATAAAACCTTAAATATGTCTTAAGAAAAAAAATCGACTATATTCTATTTTATGTAATATACAATAATTTTATTGTTTTGTATAAAAATTTAATTTGGACTTCTTTAACATCTCCATTATTTTTAAGAAAAAATAAATAAAGGTAACAGGAAGGGTTTTGACATTTATGTTTTGGGCCAATTTTAATTTACAGAAATTTGCTTAAGAGTTTACTTTGTATAAGTGAAGGAAGTTTTACGAAAACAACTTTTTAATTTTTTTTTCGTTTCCTATGTGGCCTAAGTATTTATAATAAATAAAGTCTCACGCAGTTAAGCTAAAAAGTATACGACTTTTTTTAAGTATCCGTTTATTAAACAATGGTCTTTTAGATTTAACAACTCAACATGTAGACACGGTCGTTAGACATGGGAATGCTGATATTACGAAATACTTGTGTAGGCACCTTTGTGTACGTACGAAGTTGCTATTAACTAATATTGTTATATTTAAATTTGCTCTAGTATACTTAATACGGTTTAACCTTTTCCGCATTGTTAACGTGTATAGCAAATATGTCACTAATTTACTACAACAGCGCTAAAACATAAACGGGCAAACTGAAACAAGGCTTGTCGGAAGTGTTTCAGAAACTCGACGAATTCCTCAATACATAACTTTAAATAGTAATGCTAAAAAATAACTTGTGAATGGTTGAAGCATAGACGTACAAATGATATACTGTGAATTTCATACAAGCTCATTTAAAGAGATAAATATTTACATTAGACATTGTTCAATACGCACAACCTCTCCCCACATTAGCTACAACCAACCGACAAGAAGAGCCCTTGGTAGAACGAAGACAAGTACCAAATTTTTCTTAGGTAACCACAAGATACCGGTATCATACTGGTATCACAGCATAACTAACAGAAAGCAACACGCTTTCTTGAAATAGCGGAAAAGAAAGGTCATTTTTCTTGCGCAAGTTCAGCCAACGTTTTGCTAAGATATAATTTGTCTGCTTTAGTTGAATTTTGATTGTTTCTTTCGTGTTTTGTGCTTAAAAATATCAAAAGCGCCGCCAGGGAGAGATCGTGCTGCCTGTTAGTTATGCTGTGCACAAATAAATATGTTACATGGTTAGCTAGCAAAAATTTGTTTAGGGTATGATACACAGGCGTTTAAAAATTTATTTGATTTGCGCATGACATCACCGAGGGAGTAGCCTGTGTTAAATTTAAATGGGGTTTTCATTAAAAAAAATATTGTTATAAAAATACTTGTGAATTAGCAAAAGAAACTTATCTAAACTTAAAAGAGTATCACCTAATTTGGTTCTTATAAAAGAATAATTTAAACACAATAATCTTAAGAAATATTGTAGTTGCTTTTCAGTTAGGATCAAAGCTCAATTAGGTCAATAATTTTTGATTTTACGCTCGGTAGGCATTTTTTACTTTAAACATTAAAAGTTTAAGAAACAGCTTAACGTTAAAATAATTATTGAAGTTATTTGCTCCTCTCACTTTTCGGTTGCATTTTTAGTAATAAAATGAAATACTGATCTGCATATACTAAGTAAAACTAATTAAATCTATATTGAACAGTATTATACCGCCACAAAAAAAAACTTAAACACTGAACCATCACTAAACTGAACTTAAAAATGAAATCAGAGCAAAAAACCTGAGCAACCTGCCCAAAATCGATAAAAAAACCTTTATAATTTTCCTGTGTTTTCTTTCTCAAACACTAGCTTGTATTTGCTGTGCCACGAGGAGAGCCTGCAGCTAACGCAGAGGTTCTCAGCTTCACCCACTAAACGACGTCTTATCTATCTATCTCGAATTGCGCACCGTATACCTGCTGTCTGACTTTTTTTAGCACGAATTGCGCAAGTTTACGATACACGATTTGCGCACCAGCACGTTCTTGTCCTAAATACCAGTATCAAAAATCGGTGGTTCCTTAACATTGCAAATCTACCTTATACGATAAAATATAAATATTATTATTTTTTGTTTTGCTATCTAATTATTTAGATACTATACTCAAAATTGAAACAGTGCGCACTAAAGTGGGCAATTCATGCACGTCTATGGGTTAGAGCAGCAATGGTAACGTCTGTATTCGTATTCGTTCATTACATCGTCGGGTGACAAGCATGAAGCGGACCTTCAAGATTGTTATAAATAAAAATATCTTTCTTTTTCATATTAAGAATACTTTATGTTGATACAATGCTTGCTCTAATTTTATTTTTAAGTTTCTTAAAAAGATCTTTTCTTTCTATTGCAAAATTTTTTGTTGTTATTTAAGAAAAACATCAAAATTGCAACATGTTTATTTGTGTCATTCTTTTAAAATTATTTATATTATTTAATTTAAATAATATTGTTATTTATTTTTAGCTTTTTTTTTAACTTTAAAATGGTTATATGCAGTCACTATTCTACAAAGAACCTTGCCCAGAACCTATGGAAATTGAACACCGGTAATTTTTATGAAACTTTGTATTTTAATAGCTCTTTTTATGCTGATCAAAAGTCTTAATGGGCACAAAACCGAAAAACCCCCCAACCTCCCCAAAACCGCCCCTCAAGGTCGGGGCTGCATTTGACAGATTTTTGGTGAATTGCCATACGAAAATATTTTACAACTGTTGCTAAACCTACAGCCCTTATCCAGTGACTAGGCTTAGTCCTGCCATTTCCAAAGCAGCAGAACCCACCCCATCCCTCATAACTCGTCGTGTGACTTTCCCCGTCTACCGATTCTGAAAGCATTTGATCGTGAATACCATATCAGAACCGACTAAATGATCACACTTAATACCGTTCGACTCCGACGAATGAACCTTCCACACCTAACACCAACCATGGGGAGGAGGGACAAGCTCAGTCCGTATCAAAGCATGTCATATGTTTCTGCTTACGGGTTCTTAATCAGGGTGATCGTGAATTCGATTCCACAGCCCCCTGAGCAGTTACTACTCAATATCCTTCGAAACTTTCCCCTAGCGCTATTCCCCAAGCCCATTCTGAACCTGCTATTTTTAGTTCTCCTTGTTTTAAACGGGTAACGTTCTTCGCAAAAGGTTTGTAGGGGATAATGTACTTGTTGTTGATGACGCGCAAATCCTAAATACCAAAGTATGGATGCAACATGCGCCCAAGTTTTTAAAATACTCGCTCCTGCTTTACATTTTACATAAACAGTAATGCCCTAATATTAATTCTTTAACCTTGTCATCCTCTTGTGGTGCTGTGGAATACAATTCACGACCACCCTGATTGAGAACCCGTAAGCAGGTACATATGGCAGGCTTTGGTACGGACTGGGGTTATCCCCGCCAGGGTTACGGTTGAAAGATTCGTTCGTCGGGATCGAACGGTATTAAGTGTGATTATTTAGTCGGCTCTCTCTGGTATCAACCCCCCCTTCCCACATGACTAGGCCTAGTTACTGTGAAAGGGTTGTAGGTTTGACAACTAACAGTTGTAAAATATTTCTGTAAGGCAATCCACCAAAAATGTGTCAAATGCAGCCCCCCGAATTTTAGGGGCTGTTTTGGAGGGGTTGCGGAGGGGGGGGAGTTCGAGCTTTGTGCCCACTGTGACTTTTGATTAGTATCACTATGGCTATGAAAATACGACGTTTCATGAAAATTAACCGTTATTCAATTTCCATATGTTTAGTGCAGGTTCCTGCTGTTTGTCGTCGAGTTTTCATAATGTGAAGTATGAAATATTCGATATTGATTGCAAATCCGCCGATCCCTTCATGGTGAATTTATGAGTTTGTTCCTACCCGCAGTTTTTGTACCTCCGTGAGACGATTTCAAAACTGTTAAGGCCCCTACAGACTACGGTTATTTTCATCCATTCGTATCGCGACGATTCGAAACGGCGTGTTGAATCGCCGAACTGTTTTGCCCACACATTACAGGTAATTTAGACCGTTTCTCTGTGCGTCCTACGATAACGTTATAAAGAGAAAGTATTTTAAATAAAAATAACAAGTATGAACTTGTGCCGCTGTTTCCTTGGCTCCTCTCATGCAAAAAAACATCAATTTTGAATAAAATCCCCAAAACAAATCAGTAGGAATGCCACGAGTCAAACTTTTGTTCCAAAAACGCCAGCAGAAATTTTTACCGATGATGCGGCACGATGGTTTTGCCCCACAGACATCGGTTTTTGGCATATTTTACACGCCGATCTGAATCGCGGCGATAGGAATGGATAAAAATAACCGTAGTCTGTGGGGCCCTTTAGAATTGATCAAACGCTCAAGTGTGGACTTTACACGGTTTTATGTCAGTACAAAAACGTTGAGATTGAAACGCTCTCTGTATTTTTTAAGGGTTTCTTCTCTGCTTGGGGATCGAAATGATCGTTCGTTAACTGTTAACGAACGATCACAAGTTTAGTTGTGGTAAAGAGATCGTGTAATAAACCGTCACCCATCGGTTGGAACAGATTTATTTGACTGGGCTTGCGCGTGACCGTACAATGAACGGTTTTCTGCAAGATTGAAACAAACCTCATGTTTACTGGTTTACAGTTATATTTGTAGACAAAAATTCCCAAATTAGCTTATTTCATTTAATAGTAAAAAAAGTTATTCCATGCATACAGATCAGTACTTATTATAATATAAGATTTCCTGGTTTTCCCCATTTTTACATTACCCTATAATATGTTCGAAAAAAATGACATTATGTATTATAGTTTGGACTTAGCTAAGTGAGGCATCCCGTATATTTTTATCTACATTTATGTAAGATAATACACCAGCCTAGATTAAAACTTGCTAAAATCTCATTTAAACACTATTTATATTGTGCTATTTCTTTGGCGTGCAAAACACACTAAGAAATCATTAAAATGTATTTTTCACCTTTGCCTTCTTATTTACTTGTGATATCATAGAACTGCTGGAAAATTATCAATTGAATTCAAATAAATGCATTTTATTAAGAGTATATATCACTTTTGGTTAAGAGCTTAATGAATGGATATATTATAGTGGATAAATTATCTCTTTGTATAACACTTCAAATATCCCGATTGATTTTTTACATCCCTTGTCGTTTTTTTATAAACTCTGCAATGTGTTTGAGCTAAATCTTTTTTGCCGCCCCAATATGTGAATATTTTTGGATATCAGACCGAAAAATTTAGCATTAAAAGAATGTAAACTTCACTAGTATATCTTATAAAAATTTATTAACCAAAAACAAAAGTAAAACATACCGAAAATTAAATAACAATTCTTTAAAACAAACAAAACTCATAATATAAACACAAAATATAAATTAAAATGTTAAAACAAATAATTATTTTTTTGAACCATGTATTATTTAACTATAGGCAAAACCCTATAGTAACATTTTTCTTCGAACCTTTTTTCGGCAAAATAGTTATATTATATCATTAAAATTTACGATTACATTTTTTTTAAATTAATCGTAAATTTACCGCCCATAATATTTGCCGACCTAGGCTTTAGCCTACTCAGCCTTTGCGTAAATCCACCCTAGGTTCTGGTTGATTCTGATAAAGTTATTTACTGTTTGGAAATTTTTGTAGAGTTGCACAAACATTTACGTTAATTGGTTTTAAATAGTTTGGCTTTAACACGTTTGTGACAGATCTTTTATTTTGAGCGCATACTAATTTATATGGTAATGTAAAGTAATGTAAGTAAATGATTTGGAAACTGATTAAATCACACCCATAATAATTCACTATCATCCTACTTTTTAAATGTCTAAAGTATTAAATTAAATTTCGAATTACTCATAGAATTTTCGAGAAGGTTAAAAGTTTAGCAAGGAAAAACCATTTAAAATCAAACGATCATTTAATACTATAACCAAGTGTTTATGTTTGTTTAGTTTCGTGCCCTTTAAAGTTAAATTTTAAGGATTTATTTTGTAGTGTAAAATTTTAAAATTATCTTTAAAGTTTATTGGTCATAATTTAAATATACAGCATAATTAAAATGGTAATTTTTTAAATAGTTTTGATGTGTACTAACTGGCCAGTCGGTCCCTTTCAAAAGTTTATTAAAAAGTGAGAGAAATTGACGGTGACCCGAAATTTATAGGCCACGCCTCAGACATTTTAGTTTAAAAAGGTTTTATGGATTATAGTTGGATGGACAGCAAAGAGGCTTTATGTATTTTTTTCACAATATTTTTTTTATTATAATTTCCAATATTTATTTTCCTTCGTAAATTTAAAACATTTTATATAATATTTTATAGCCTTACTTTTGAATGTGTTGTATTGGTTGGGCTGCCCTCCAATGTCCTGTTTTAAAAATACGTTTTCTCCAGACAAGCAAATTGCTTGTGAATTATCATTTAATTATATTTATGCTAAAGTTTTATTTTACCAGGCATAAATAAATAAGACTTTATACTTTGTGCACTCGCCTTAGCTATATCCTCTTAATAATGACCTGTAATTTCCGTGACAATCGTGCAACGTCGCATCATACGTTCGAGAAACGTCAAATCGAAATTTGTGAAGAGCTGACCGAGGTTGAAGTATCAACAAACTTGTAAAGCGAGTTTAGCACAAAAGCGAAGTCCATTTGCACTTGTTCTGTTAAAAATTACTTTATTTTGTGTTTTTATTGAGAGTAAAGTGTCTTTTTTGCTAGTAAAAGGTACGTATAAGGTTTTATTTAGCTTATTTTTAGTACCTAACATAACCTACTTTACGTAAAGGTAGTATAAAGTTGCTTTCTAATGTTAACGCCTTTTTTATGGTTTTTCATTTGTTTTTCTTTATTTTTGCATAAAATTTTCACAAATTTCTACTTGAAACCTAAACTATTTTTTTCTAATTGCGTGTTGCGTGTCGCCTTAAAGCTAAAGTTTTGTTAAGATGAAAAATTAAATAGATGGAAAATACTATCGATATCCTATTAAAATTTATAATTAAGTACTTTCTCTTGTAAAAACAGAACTAATCTTGGTATGTTCATGTTACAAGACACTGTAGACTCTAGCGCAACAATAGCAAACGATTTTGTGATAAAAATAACTAGTAATTCGACTTTTATTGGATAATTGAACTACAAAACTGAGGTAGACCAGGGTCGATAATTTTTGAAACCAAAAATAATAATAATAATAATAGGATAAACCCCATTGGAAAAGAAAGAAAATATAACAAAAATGAAAGAAAAAATAATTTACGGGCGATCTGAGGTCGGGAAGTGGAAGGGGTTAGTTTTTAAGGGTAAAAAACAGTTTATCCCGATTTCCGGCAAAACTACAAGTCCTATGGAAAAAAATTAAATGGTAATAGGTAATAAAAAGATCAACAACTTTTGTATTTACACTTTTTTTACATAACCTTAAAATTTATGTAAAAAATTCAAATAACCAAGTTTTTGGTTTTTTATTTTTATCCTTTATAATCATTTTTTTTTACGAAATTTGGTGAAAATTTACATTTTTTGTCCTAAAGATACTGTATTTTTTTTATTTAAAATATTTATTTTTTAACTTTATTTTGACTTAATACCAAAAAAGCACCCTAATTTTTAATCGAAGATTCTGCCGTCAAAACACCGCTTTTTTAAAAAAGTCGGTGGGCTTGTTATTCGTTTAATTATCTACTTTCTGATGGTGTAAAAAATATACATTACTATGGTAAATGTTCTCAGAAAATGCTAAGAAACGAAAAAAAAATCCTTTTTTTAAAATCATTATTTTTATTTGGTTGTTAATTATAGTAGTATATTTCGATTAGCAATTTTTCGTTTATCAATGTTACATGAAATCTTACGTTTTTTGAGTAATTAAAGTTGAATTTTAATAAATAGCTCAAAATTCTACATAATGCTTAAAAAAAATTCGGATTCGAGTTTTTTTCGTTTTTGTTTGCATTTTCTGAGAACATTTACCATAGTTATGTATATTTTTTTACACCATCAGAAAGTTGAGATTTAAATAAACAAAAAGTCCACCAACATTTTTCAAAAAGCAGATATTTTAACAGGAGAATTTTCGATTGAAAATTAGGTTGCTTTTTCGATATTAAGTCAAAATAAGATGAAAAAATAAATATTTTAAAACAAAAAATTACAGTGTGTTTGGGACATAAAAAGGTAAATTTTCATCAAATTTCGTGATTTTTTTGTGTAAAAGATAAAAATAAAAAACCAGAAACTTGATTATTTGAATTTTTCACCTAAATTTTGAGGTTATGTGAAAAAAGTTTAAATACAAAAGTTGTAGATCTACAACTTTGCCATTTAACTTTTTTCCATAGGAATTGTAGTTTTGCTGGAAATCGGGATAAACTGTTTTTTACCCTTAAAAACTCACCCCCTTCCACTTCTCGACCTCAGATCGCCCGCAAATTATTTTTCCTTTTCCTTTATTATATTCTCTTCGTTTTCCAATGGGTTGTATCCTACTATTTTTTTTTCACTTTTTACCACTTTCAAAGGCTTCAGCCCTGGTCTAAGGATTATACGTATGTATTATGAATTTAAAGGTCAAATTATAAACTTAACGCTTCGTTCACGCTGCTGTTGCAGATCCCGTTCGCAAGTTAGACTTATGGCGTTTAATACATTCATTTATAAACGCCGTCGCCGCAGTTGTCATATACTTCATATTATGTCGTTCGACTTTGACGACAGCGAAACGGCAACGAAAACGAAATGTCGAGTATATAAATTGGCAGTTAAGGTCAATTTATAAACCTAACGTTTTCGCTGCTATTGATATTGAACAATTTCAGCTATATTAAGGCCGTATGGGCACCCCCTAGGAAAAAATTCCAGCTGCGCCAATTTTTTTTCAGTGACAAGTAACAGAACTGACAATGAAACGCCAACATCAACAAATTTAAATATTGAACGATTTACAAACAACAACAGCAACAAAAAATCATGTTTATGAAGTCCCACTTAAAGTGGGATAAAAATGTAACCTTAATATGACTTTTAGGGGACAGGTTAGTCAAGATACAAACTTGAATTACTTAAGCAGGTGATTTTTTTAATGTTAAAACAAAAAACTAAAAAAGAACTAACTAGGACTATCCCATCTTAATAAAAAAATTATAATAAAAGTATGATCCCTGATATAAGACCTATTGTTTGATCTGTTTAATGTATGCTATAAACGTTAAGTAGCAAATTTAACATCAAATTTATTTTTAAAAAAATAAATAATATTGGTATAGGTCGCCTTAAAATAATCAAACCCTAAATTCCTAAATATTACAATTTTAAACATACTCATGTTGCGCTAAAGTGTCTTGTCACCCATTTCACAATTTCTTTAATAGTCTATAAATATCGGTATAATTTTAGTATTTAAACAATTAAAATCGGTCACTATCATGTTTGTTAAAACTACCAATGTTTAAATATACATAGGTTAGGGGCTAATTTCGTTTTAAAAATACAATTTGCTTGTTTAAATAGAGAAAACACTTTGTATAGGTAAACTTGTAGTAAATAAGTTGTACTAATTAGATTCACCTGAGACAATTAGATAATTGGCTGATTACATGTCGTTTCTTTTTAGCCTATCTCGGCATTTAGGTCGTCAGTGCCAAGTTGCCAGATATCCACATAGGACGACATTTAACCAGACTGGTTGTATGGTGGCCTAAAAATTTTAATATAAATATCAGGATCTTTATATTGCTTTTAAATTTAGTGTTTTAGATATAGCAATAGCAAATTAATTGTATAACGTACCTTTCAAACCCTGTATTTTTAATCTGAAAAATATGTTAACAGTTTTTTTTAATATAGTGTGTAAACACTACGCAAAATAATGTACCTACAGCAAACAATAAACATAAGTCCAGTACTTTATTACTTTAGGATTTTTAGTTATAAAAGGGTAACATTTTATTTTTATTTAATCATGTCATTTTTATTATTTTTGGGTTTAACCAAAGTTTAACCATGGTCAAGGACAAATTTCTTCTGGAAAATAATATTTACTTTTCAGCAACGTTACAACAAAGTGTTTTAACAAAAAAAAAAGAAAATTATTATTTTAAATAAATGATAAAAGGACAACAACTGGATCCAGGAAGGATCATGGAGATAAATTTGGCAACAGGTTCGTCTGTGACACAGCTTATATTTGCCCTTTCACCGTCAGATGGCTGTGCTTGATGTCAGTTGTAGCATGTAACCTTATATCTAACTTTTTTGCCTTTAGATCGTAGTTATCGATACTATAGTGTCGTTGTAATTCATAAATGACCTTATATAGACCACTGGGTCTGTATTCACAGACATTTTTGATTTAAACACTTTTAGATAGGCGATTTAAAAGGGAACTTTTAGTTAATACGCCTTACAATTTTATTATTGTGCGCTACTTTTGAAACACTCTGTATATCAAATTCTCATCTATTGCCTTAACGAACTTTTTTGTTTTGAAATTCTGTATTGCCTACCGCATTGCGAAGAAACGTTTCTACCCGCATTTAATGTAATTAAATTTAATTTTAATAAACTAAATCAATAAGCAATATTGTATATATTTATATTTTTTAACGCCTGATAGAGTAAACCACGATTCCTGACTTATCGATAGTATTTCACATCTCTTTAGGGACATCTCCTCTTGCTTTACACGGTTGCCATGTGTTCTTTAATAACTTTCTTTCCATCTTTAATGTTGGGCAATTTTAATATTTTTTAGCTTTAGATTAAAAATACAGCAATCATGGTTAGAGTATTTGTAATTGGCGTAGCCATGACTAAATTCGATAAACCAGGTACAAAGCCTGGTGATTATCCCGATTGGGGCAAAGAAGCCATTTTGGGAGCTTTACAAGATGCCGGAGTTAAAATTCAAGACGTACAGCTTGCAACAGCGGGATTTGTCTATGGGGATTCCACCAGCGGTCAGAGGGTAAGTATTTAAATAAGTAAAAAGAATGTGCGAGGATATTTTATGCCAATGACTTAATTGCCTGATATTGATCATTCATTATGAATTTTAGGTTAATCTATCTAGTGTAACAATTTTCTGTTAACAACTCAAAACTTTCTAGACCTAAATTTTCTTTTTTAAATTTGCTTTATTACTTTGTTTTTTTATCTTTATGACAGCCCACAAAGCTTATATGGAGTCTTAAGTACTAGGTACCGTGGTTGCCGAGTTTTTAGGTGTTTAAGCCATTTTATCCTTCAATTTAGTCAACGCATGACCTTTTAGACATGCAGTAGTGCCACCCCAGATGTTAAACAAATAAGTTCTACCTATAAACTACTCCCATTAACGTCCGGGTAATGTCATTCAGACGGGACCTACAGTTTAACGTAGGTTCCGAACCACACCCAACAGCACACGATGTTCATTGGCGGTCGCTCATCCAATTACTAACCATACCTGGACTCGCTTAAGGAGGAGGGGGTAAAGTTTAAAACTTTTTTTTCTTTATTTCGTTTAATTTAATATTTTGAATGTATAACATCTCAAGAATAATGTATTAAATTTTGAGGACAATCGGAAAAAAATTGACGGATTTATGATAGTTTTACTGTTGCTTCAACTAATCACAACTCAGTTGTGTGAGCGTACAAAACTAAATCGATTATCCCATACATGTAATTTTTAAAGTTGGTGTCCTTCATTTCGAAAAAACTACCGAACCGATCAAATTCGAACTATCAAATGACGTCGAGTTTTTTTTTAATTAATATTAATCTTACAATAACAAATAGGTCGATTTTATTGTCAAAAAATCGACATGTCAACTTCAAAATGATGCAAAAAATTTAAAAATTGGTAAAATAAAAAAAACTTGGCGTCAATTGAGAGAGAAACTAATTAACTAATTAAAATAATTGTTTTTTTTTATTTCAAATAATCAAGTGCTGAGGAATCGCGGTCACCGCAACATTTTTTTTTTCAAGTCACTAGCGGAGAACTGCAATAAATCCGTTATTTCTTTATATATTTGTACCAATTTTTTTAAAAATATTTTTTTGATATTGTATTATAATATACTTATTTTTAAAATAAATTTATAATAACAATATTTTACAAAAAAATCTTGAAGATAGGCCTTCTTTTTTTGACCGAACAAACTTTACACACACAGCCCTCCCCCCTTAACTTCGGAGAGACGATGCTTTTTTGGCTGATCTTTGATTTATATCATTTCTATAGGGTGGATTACATATAAATAAAACATTTAAAAAAATATATATATTTGGTGTAATCATAATCAAACGGGCACATGTAAATTGGTTCCCAAAAAAAAAAAATTACGAAAATTGGTTCCCAACCTTTTTGGTCGCCGTGACGGCTTATATGTAAATTGGTTCCCAACATATTTACGGTACCTGACTATCGAATAAGCAATAAAATAGGATTGTGTGAGTGTTTATAAATTTGTTTATTGCACAAAGTATAACATAGAACTTTATACTTATCCTAAAAATAGAAATATAATACAAATAACAGTTATTATTCCACAGCACAGTGGAAAGACACATTTAATGAAATGCAGTCGATTAATTTATTTTTTTTATAACATTCTAACATTTTTGTCAAAAATTTTTGGCGGTTTTTTACTTTACTATTATGGATCTTAGCAGTAATATTGGGGCTTTGTAATTTCACATAAGTGTCCACTTGAATTTTTAAAAGTTTTTCCAAAAAAATTAAAATGTTGGGTGTGCTTTATAAAAAGATGAATTGAAGTGACTGTGAAATGACTCAGGCGTTAGTTGGGAAAGCTGATTTGAACGGTGAAGAGAATCTTCTGTTACATGATTTTCTGTCAAATAATCTGAATACCTTTGAACATTTTCGTCTGTTGGTGCTATTGAGAGCAAATCAAAAACAAAACAGTCGCCTACATCGCGAGGACTTAAAAACATAAGAGCAAAAGTCATTCGCAGCCACCTACCAACTTCAGAATTTTTGTTTTTATATTGAGGTGTAAGGCCATATTTCTGTATTTTTCTATACCACGATTGGGAAAGATAAAATCGACATCCGATTATTTGTGCCGAAGAAGGAAAAACTTGTTCGGCTGCTTTGTGAATGGTTTTCTCAAAATCGATAATAATATTTGAAATTTTTAACGTGATACCATTCTCTTTACAAATATTTGTTATTGAATTGAAAAGGTTTTTATATGTTTCTGTGCGTTTATTAGGTAACAATGAAAATATTAGTGGAATGTAATGCCCGTTAATATAACCATGTAAAGTAAAAAACTGACAAAAAAACTGCGCACAGTAATTAAACGTACCATCTAAATAAATACGCGCGACTTTTTCCAACATCTGTAGATTTACACGAAAATATAACAGTTTGTTCAATTCTATTACTCATAAATATAAACTGCTCACCAGTAGAGGCTTGGATGTTTACCTCGTCCAGAAAATCAAAAGTTTCCTCAATGTTCTTCGGTAAACTCGGCAGAACTTTCCTTTGAGCGTTGTAGAGGTTTCTTTTAACATAAGCCACGTTAGATGTAGTCAATGTTGATGGCAGATTTTCTTGAAGTATTGTGCGAATAATCTTTGCAGGTTTTTTGGACAGGTCTTCGACAGCTTTACATTTGCAGGTAGAATTAACAATTTGACGGTTTAAGTTCTGCACAACTGCATCGTGGGAATGTACTTGTATATGTTTTGTAACAGTTATATTATTATCACCTTCACCCAAAGTTGGTGGAAATGATTTACACTTTCTATTTGTACAAATCCACCGCTTCTCACCACTTTTCAAAGGCTTTTGGAAACCATATTTATAATTATTTATTACTAATTACTGTTTTCCTCGTTCACTCACAATTATTTCCGGATTCATGGCGAAAATGCAACACAACTGTGTATTTAAATTTAAATAGGTAACATACAAGTGACAGCCAAAATACAAAATTGCTAATAAGTAAACTAAACCAACCCCCCATATAAACCCTTCCAGGTAATTAGTGTCTACCTGTTTTACCGGGAACCAATATACCTACGACCTTTTTGGGCTTGGGAACCAATTTACATATTAATGTTAAGGCCTTTATGACCGCTCTTCAAATCGAGAACCAATTTACCAACACCCAATCAAAAACACATCTCTTTTTCACTCTGCTTTATAATTTTTCAGTGGATTGGGAGTTTTTTAATCCTAGCATAATAAAATAAAGACGATTGTCAAGAGGCAATGGCGCTCAGAGTCTTCCACTTCCGCATTGTCTTAAAATTTTTGTCCTATTAGTGCTTCTTTGGGGGTCCCACGAAGATGGAAATTCCAGGGCGATAAGTCACGGCTATATAGAGGATGATCACTTGGAGTCCATCTGATTTTCTTTAATTTTGCACAACTTGCAGTATATGGCGTAGCTTTGTTGTGGAGATTTTTACCTTACTCAAAAGTTCACAGTAATAAGCAGCATTTATTGTGCGACGCTTATGTCAGAAATTATATGGAGAATCATTTGAAGATTCTATTCCATAATGCTGGATCGAGGACGGCGATTATGTTTTTTATTTTCTACCGTTTACGTCCTTTCCTTATGCCAGGCAAACCCTCGAGTCCTCGACAGTATTTAATCACCGAACTGTGCAATCATGCCATCCAGAATTCCAACTAAGCTAACTCCTTTGAACCGGAGGATGACCGGCCCCCCAATAATGACAGCTCTATCAATCTCCATCATATTGTGTGTGTTTTTTTCTTATTTTAGATAAATTTAGTTGTTTACAATAATAATTTTAATATATAGCGATAATTGCTATTTAATCTTTTTATCAGTAATCATGATTATGGTGACCTTGGACTTTACAAAGTTTTTAAAATCTTAAAGAGCCGATTATCAAAATAAATTTTAGTGACGTAGTGCTCTGAGGCACGCCGAAATGCAGCGAAATTTTTGTTCGTCGTTACTTGCTACATTTCCGATCATTTCAATTATGTTACACAATATTTTTATTTTTCTTGTAGAGAGGCAATTAAAATTGTTGAGTAAAATATTTTAACAACTGCCATTACCTCGATTCCAGTAAGATCCGGGAATTTAAGCAACACTGGGCTACCATTGGCTGTACAGAAAAGTCTCACTAATCCAGCACTTCAGTACATCCGCACCACGTCCAGTAGTCCGGAACCCTACACTACTGCTCTTCGCCCGTGCATATTATTCCTTGCTTTCTATGCGGCCCGGCGCTCCTTGTTCGGTAGCGTAATTAGTTAAGTAGATATCCAATAGGCCCGTTGCAATTTTTATAGGCTAAAAATACTCCTTTATACCTAAATTAGGCTTCTGCCAAAAAAATGTATAAAAAACTCTATAACAGAGTTACAGTTATAATATAAAACTCTCCCGCGAAAAGGGTATATACGTCACAAGTGGTTAACCACATGTAGGTATTCACAATGCGTGATCGACAGAGGCGACCGGGACTAAGTTCCAATATTACTTGTCGGATAAAAGCAGGGTTAAATAAAATACCAAACGAATTTTGAAACACATTTGATTTTCGGTCAATAAATAAGTGCCATTTTCATTTGCTTATTTAAAATGTAGAATACTATAATCTGTTCATTTTCGTTTGACAAAAACGTATTGCATCGGGAATCATGATTACTTAGATGTTTTTCTCAAACGATATTGAACAATTTTTAGAGCTTTACCCAGATGTTTTTTATGGAATGTATTTTTTTTGTGGCGATTTATTTTGACGGTGTAATTACTTAATTACATTAATTATGTTGCAAATTTAATTGACATTTTTGCTCTGAATGAAATAAATTAATGACAAATTGAATGGGCCAGACGAACTTTTAAATCGTAATTACGCCGAAACTAACTTTTTTCTGAGAAAAGATATTTGCCAGATGGTTCTTTAATAGGCAAAGAAAGATATTTGACGTGTTTTTAGATCAAAATAAATTTTATGTAAGTCTTATAGAAATATTCTTGTACGAAATACATATGATATCCAATATAGCTTTATTTTTATTACCTTCAATTTTAATATGCACAATCCAATAGTTCGAACATTTCAATAATCCGGCAACTCCTGGTTTTTAATAGTGCCGTAATAGTAAGACTATACTGTTATACTGTAGTTGGACGTCCACCTTAAACTGTAGGTCTCCTGTAGATAACATTACCCGGACGTTAATGGTGGAGTTCGAGGTATTTATAACGTCTTTGATATCGAATTCAATGACTTAAAGCAATATTGCGTTTTCGGTACTTGTGACGGATCTGAACATGGTTAAACCACCTAAGAACTAGAATGAGTAGAGTCTCTCATGGATATTTTCGGAAATAACCACAAAATAACTAGACTCCTAGTGGCAACACTGCAAATTTATGTCATTGGTCCACTTTCATCTAGTTGATTTATAGTCGATTTAGTTTTGTAAATAGGGATGTGATGTGTTTTTATCTTATTGCCGGTTTATATTTTTCAAAATTAATAGATTTGACTCTCTTGGGTGATATTTTGGGTACTTGTGCAGTCTCGCCAACCTAGATTTTTTAGGTTTGGCCAAAATCGTAAAGAAAAAAATCCCTGTTCATGTCCCTACGCATAAATGTAGCATTTTTAATTCCTAGTAAATATTCTAGTTTTTTGACATCTGTGGCTAAATATCTAAGAGTCTGGAGTCTGGCACCCACGGTACCTATTACTTAGGGTTCATACAAGGAAAAGTTGGTAGTGGATACCAAATTAAATTCGCTCGCCTTAGAAATATTAATTTAAAGGAAACTCCACCGTTTATATTTGACATAACTTACACATTGTTTTAAGACCAATTAATTGTCCCTTCTCTTTTGCTCCTATATCGTAATAATTGCCTGGGTTATCTGAGGTTACTGTTTTTTAAAACATTAATGGCAACATCCTATTGCTAACTTTGTTATGTTACATAGACTATACCTAAATATAAAAGTTCATATTTTTACATATATACTTTCCTTAGAAATAAATCGAGTCAAAATGAATTTTAAATTTAGAACAGTTATCAGTACTATCTTTTCTTATTTTTTAATGCTTTGCAGGCGTTGATTATGTTTTAATAATAGTTTTGTTTTATGATGCAAAACAATACTTCAAAATTATTATTTAAATGTTATTCAGAATAATAAATACTTATTACTTTTTAAAATATTAAGAACATAATCTGTGATAAGATTTGTTTATAGAGGATAAACATGTTTAAAGTATTATTGTTGTTAAAAATGTTTATCTCAAGGTTTTTTCTTGGGTCAAAAATACGTTGATTAAATTTTTATAATGTGCAGTAAATAGGGTTTGCTCGGGATAGCTAATAGAATGATAATAACACTTACCCTACTACACTACACCCTATTTTGGGTGTAAGTTGTTTTGTTGTTCTTTAGGTGTTACAGGTAATCCAAAAGGTTACAATAATAATCTGAGTTTATTATTTTACCAATTCGGAACCAATCCATGAACAAAATTCCTTTTGAATCCCAAAAAACTTGCTAAAACCTTCTTGGCCAAATTTTGGACCTTAACTCGCTTTGGAGTCAAATTACTGGGTTTATACCACTTCCTAACCCCTTGTTTTGATTTAGAAACGTGGTGGTAGCCCAAGTCTCATCCATAATAATAAAAGTACGCACAAAATCCTTTTTACCCTTTTTAAAACCCTTTAAATGTTGCTAAGAAGCCACAGATTGCAAAATAAACTAAATATTAAAAATTTTACATTCAAGCGTAGAGACATCCAGAGATTTTTTTCTTTACGATTTTGGACAAACCTGAAAAATCTAGTTTGGTGAGACTGCACTGGACTGCACAAATACGCCAAATATCACCCAGGACACTCAAAGACAAAATTTGCATAAATATAATCCTATTTTAATAATAATAATCCGAGGAACTTGCCAGTATAATTTCCCCTCTAGCAGCTCCAGCTTCAAATAGAGCAACACATAGTGCCACTCTTATGCTACCCTCTACAATTCAATTTGAGAGACATCAAACTGCCCATTAGTTTCGTTTGCTTATTCCAGTGTTTGGATTGTAGAACTTACTGCCTTCAGGGGATTTTTCTTCCCCTCCAAACGTTCAATCTTTAAATCCCGTTGTAATAAACTACCTCTTCCATTACTTAAGTTACCCAATACATTAGTACTTAAGGGGGGGAAATACCTGTAAAATTTTGAAAAAAATATTTTTTTCATAAAATGTTAGTATAATCCTTTAAGAATACGTCAAAAATTTTTATAACATAATTTTAAGTTTCTCTTATATTACAAAGGGTAAACCATGACCTATATGTATAGATATGTGTATGTATTAAAACTTAAAACGCGTTTTTCTCAAAACCATATTTTTTATATTGGTATACACGATGCTCAAAAAGTTACTAATACTAAACCTAAATCGACTAAATCAACTCGATGACTGATGAAAAATACCTATCAGAGTCTCTATGCATCGGTGAACCATTTTATTACATAGGCGATTATGGGTGTCAGTATTCTATTTCTTTTTAGTGTAAGAAACTCATTCGAATGTGGTTTTGTTCTATTGTTAGAAAATCTGGCACCCATTCTGCACACATCTTTTTAAAAACGAAAATTTTAGCCAAAATATTGCTCACATTGACCAATGAAATCCCTAGGGCTTTTACTGAATCTCCTTCAGTTAATTGACGATCTTTTCTATAAAAACCATATCTCGTATATTTTTGATACCATTTCTGGTGTTGATACACTTTTTAGACGCACTTCACATTCATCGTCTTCAAGACTTGTAGGACCACATTTCAGTTTAGCAACCCAGCTTTCTACGGTTTTAATTGTAGATAAAAAGTATTTATAAACTTTTATCAATTGTTTGTGAATTTGTTTTGGTGCTACACCTTCCAAAAAATAGGAATTTTATCACGGCACGATATTCAGTTCTTTTCTTTGTAAAAAAGTACTGTAACACGTCAACTCTGAACACCTAAAAAAACAGGAATAAGTTGGCAGATCTACATAAAACTTTACACATATTCATAAAAACGTTCTATCATTTTTAGAAAAATAAAACGACAAATCTAATAGCGCCAGCCCTTATGAAACAACCTAACTTACCAGAGCAACCAGTTATTACGTCAATTTAAAATCCTTGTTACTTTTAAATTTTAAATTATCTGTTCTTAAATAATATTATTCTTCCTTTACTAAGGATTTTTACCATTTTTTCACTAATCTTGTAGGTAATTTATGAAGTCGGTATGACAGGTATTCCAATCTTCAATGTGAATAACAATTGCTCAACTGGCTCAACAGCTTTGATGCTAGCAAAAGAAATGGTTGAGGTTGGTAAAGCCGAATGTGCGTTAGCAGTGGGTTTCGAAAAAATGCAGAGGGGTAGCTTGGGAGCTACTTTTATGGACAGAGCTAATCCCATGGAAAAGCATATTGAGGTTATGTCTGAAATCGCTGAGATCGGTATGTAAAATTATATATTTTATACAGGCTGTGATGAAAATTTAATTATCACTTCTTTGAAAACACTGTTCTGCATGTTAGTTTTTTTGTCACTTCCTGTATTGTACTGAATTTAAATATGAGCTCAGTTCATACCTATCACCCTTAATTTAGTGAAGGAAATAAAAATTTGTTATATATTTCCTTATTTTCGATTTTAAATTTTGTCTCATGGTTTTTAAGTTGTAAACTATTTTTGTTTACCAAAAATGTTTTATTTTATTTTTTTTACGTTTTTAAGAATATTGTTTAAAAATAAAAGATTGTTATTGAACAGTTGAAATAAATCTTTTCAATTTCTTGATCAGTAACTTGGAATGTGTAAAACAGGCTTTATTTACACAGGCAAATTTCCGTCTCAAATGAATAAAACCTTTCCTTCTCTATGTAAGGCTTTAACTTTATTCATAAGCCCTATTTTTATGTGCATAGAAGGTAAATAAATTTTCTGCTGCTGCAGACGGTGCACAATGTTTTCATGTAACGGCCATTGATAACGACAAAATTTTGATTTTTCGCTGTGCTTTCCCGGGCGCATAAAAAGCAATGTTTGGTGTAGTTACAGATATCCATTTATAATCTTTATATTTTATGTTTTGAAGTAATATACGTATGTTCGCGTACGTTTCTTATTTACAGCCTGATCCACGGGAACAGGTAGTTGGTCATTTCCATTAAACAAAACTACTTTTAGACTTGTCTTTAAGGATTTAATAATCAGAAGCCACTAGGTATGCTTATAGGAAAAACCAAAAGATGTTGTTGATGTTCTCTCAGTTTTGTATGTGATATTACAATTTACAGATCAGTGTAAGTGTTATACAGGAAAAAACAGGAAAAAATTAGTTTGTCATGGTGGATTTTCATGCAGAACAGTGTAATTTATGTATTTTGGTGGTAAATTTTGAATATATATATATATATATATATATATATATATATATATATATATATATATATATATATATATATATATATATATATATATATATATATTTTATATTATCATATATAATATATATTATACATATTTTATTTCTTATGTTAATTTGGGGATTTGAAGTAAGAACTAAAAGTTGAAAAAGTATAAGCATGAACTTGCTCTTTAAAAAAAAACAGTTATAGAACTTTGGGAAATTAATATTTAGTATTTAGAGGGTGGAACACTAAGGGTTCCTCTACAACTAATAAAAACCTACTGGGTCACCTACCGAAAAATACCATATTTTATTTCTTTTTTAGATGCTTCTCCAATCACAGCCCAAATGTTTGGTAATGCGGCCATTGAACATATGAAAAAGTATGGAACAAAACCAGAACACTTTGCAAAAATCGCCTGGAAAAATCACAAACATTCTGTAAATAATCCTAACTCCCAATTTAGAGATGAATATTCTTTAGAACAAATTAAAAAGTCGCCACAAATTTATGGACCTTTAACAAAATTACAAGTGAGTAATAAAATGTTTATTGTTTTTTTTTAAACACCATCAGCCTATTTAACATAAGCAATGCGAATATTTTTACGCGTTCCTATAGAAGCCATTTTGTTTTATTGATTTGAACTTATATTGCACCTTCGCTTAAATAATGAACACAAAAAGCAGTTTTAAGAAAAAGGCGTTTGAAATTATTTCTAACACTTCAAACCATTTAAATAAGCACAGTAGGTATTTGTCAAAGGTTTTTTAAGATGTACAAAATAGTGTATTAAGTATTATCTAGTTTAGAAATACTATAGGAACATAAACAGTTACGTCATGGTATGCTGTATTGCTGATTTTCACGAGAAACTACCTGGATGTACAAGAAAGACCCCTAAATTTGCCCAAAACTTTTGAAAGGGGTGAAGTGGTCCAAATGTAAATATCTCTCGAACGAATCAACCAATTTTGACATGTTCAGGGCGATTGACACGTTTTTTTTAGGTTAAGAGCTGATTTGTTTTTGGGGTCGGTCGGTACAACCTTTAAGTTATTTAAAAAAAACGTATTTTTGATAAGTTTATTTTTGGGATTTCTCCAAACCTACCAGTCAGAATCATTTCGAATAATATAGAAAATCTAAGTTTGATGAAGGGCTTGCTTGCTTGAATGGGGGCTTTTATACCCCCGGTATGGCTTTGCTGCACGGCAATCGCCAGCTCTCCCCGTTCCAGACACACGTTGTTGTCAACGTGAGCTTTCCCGAGCTTTGTAGGTGGAACTTCTGGATCGTCGGGCTCTGTAACCCCCAGAAATTCCGAACTTTTCCAAAACTTGAATTCTTAGCAAAAAAAAAATATTATATATGCAGGGCACAAACAATGGCGGTCCGACCAAGGACTGCTTCTGGTATCACGCATAACCGTTTTCTGTCAGTACTGCCCCTCCCTGCTGAACGCGCAACCATCTTCCGCCATTAGGAAAATCCCTCGTGCGTGGGGCCCTCAGAAAGGAACAGGTATAGGAATCTTCGTTTACAGCGCTAGCCCCAGAAGAAGGACTCCATCGTTTGGCTTGAGTTTCTCCTTGATCCCCCATGGTAAAAGCTGTTGATACAGCACCTTCAGCCTCCTTCTCGGAAAAAACTATGATCGGAGGTCAAACAGGAACTGTGATGAAGGGCTTTTCATTACAAATGCCTAAAAGTGAGGTTATTTAGTAGGCTTAAATTGAGGCACGAGTCTAAGGACTATCACATTTAACATTGCTATAAAATTTCCCACACGTTGAAGTTTTACTTCAAGAATTGTGTATTAAAACTATAATTTTATGTAGTTTCGGTGATAGGGCGGCATATTCTTTCATTCTTTCATTTAAATCCGGCACTGTATATGTTTTAGATCAAGTAATTACATAATATACCGATATTAAGACACCCATAGTGCTTTAGAACTAATGGTGCAAAAAAACATTCTTCTGAGTTATGACACTATTTGAGCGAAGGTGAAATATGTAATAAAAACCATGATTATTTTTGACATGGTAGTCCAAAACTCCTTTTTTTTTTCTTTGTTAGGCTTCGACAATATTTTTAGTTATATAAACGTCTGCTAGACTACTGGACAATAAAAAAATATTTCATTAGTTTAGTATCTACCATTTTTTAATTTATTCTGTGTACATTAGAGCATTTTTTCTAAAATAAGTTACTCCTAACATACAGAAATTTGTATAAGGTTAGAACAAAATATTTTCATAAAAAACAAAAAGGACTTTTTAAAGTGCTTCCAGCACCCTCACCACTTTTATTATTTGTTCCATATGACGCACATGTGTCGGTGGAAAGATAGGGCTGATCAATTTTGCTATTAAACATTAATATTTACATTTTATGTAATAAACATTTACTAAGGTCAGGCATTTTTGTTTCTTAAAATTTGTAAAAAAATAGCCTCCGCTTTCCAATGAATCAAGTAACAAGTAATATGCAAGTTCCTATTACTTGTTACTTGATTCATTGGAGAGCAGAGGCTAATTTTTCACTTTCCTTCCACCTTAGAAAATGTTTATTTCATTAAATGTAAGTATTAATGTTTAATAGCAAAATTGATCACACCTATTTTTCCACCGCCTCATGGTGGGGTGGAAGCACTTTACAAATTCCTTTTTGTTTTTTATAAAAATATTTTGTTCTAACCTTATACAACTTTCTGTATGTCATGCGTAACTGAGTTTAGAGAAAAAATTTGCTCCACCCTAGTTTACATAGTATTAAGGTAAAACATTAAAATGTTTTTATTATCTTTAGTGTTGCCCTACAAGTGATGGAGCTGCAGCTGCTATTGTTGCTTCAGAAAGTTTCGTGAGGCGTCATGGTTTGGAAGACCGAGCTGTAGAAATTTTAGGTATGGAGATGGCGACCGATTTACCCACCACATTTACGTAAGTGTTTAAAGTAAATATACCTTAATAATCTTTGCGTTGTTTAAGTTTAGGGAGTAAATTTTGAGTTAAAAATAATTTAAAAACAAATAAGCTTATGTTTAGCAATGCTTTGTTAGAGTGATACATAGTGCACAGTACTTAATTTGTTGCTAGAAGCACGATTACATAAAAAAGTGTTAAAACCATAATAAAAATGTATTTTTTACAGTACTGTGATTTGACAAATGGCGTGGCACAAAAAATTTCCATGCATAATAAAACACCAGCAATTTATTTTACCTACAGAAAAGAAGATTAAAAAAATGTTTTGTTAACTTACTAAAAAATAAACTACCTATTTACCTTCAGCTATTATGACAAATGCTTGCATATTGGTAGTTGGCGAATTTTATTTTGACAGACTGAACCTATTGTTTCTTGTTGCAAACTGTTAATGGTAATGCTAAGTTGATTTTACAATTATTCAATTTTGGCTACTAATTTTGTAAACCTCATTTGTTAAGTCACACGTATTTAAGACGAACTATAAGCTTTTTTCGCTAGTGAAACGTTCAAAATCGGTAATTAACTTGCTATATTAAAAATACTTACCAACCTGTCAAATCCTTTGAACGGTTATACTTACTGATGGGATAATTTGAATTAAAAATAATTGATAATTGGATTATTGAAGTAATCGCTATCATTCGATTATTCAGATTTAATTTGAATTAGGAAAATAACCTGATTCCACACAGAATCGATGACGCGTCGCGACAATGCAATGGCGAGAATTTTCAAAAAGAAAAGAGAAAAGTTCATAAAATCATTTATGTCACTAAAATCTAAAATAATAAATAATCATGTTAATCGGAATGCCCGCTGTGTGAACTGTGGATTCAGCATCAGCATTATCTTAACACTCTTTTTTTTCACGTTTTCGTCGTTTTCCGTTTTACTTTCACGACAACGAATAAAAGAAACTATTCAAATTATAATAATCAAAGCAAGCCGTGAAAATGTATTAAATTATAATCGGAATCGGAATTTATTATCCACATCAACCGATAGTATATAGTGTTTAGTTACATCGGAATCGAGTTGCATATTCAGGAATCAGGAATTTAAAATGATTAAAAAATAAAATAATTATATAATTTGAATTATGATAATCCGATTATTGTAATAATTCATAATTCAATAATTCGATTCTTAAAATAATGCGATTATGCCCATCAATAGTTATACTGTAGTTTCATCTCCCTGATACAGTTAGTAATATTGAAAAAATATGAAAAAACTAAAGTTAATTTTTACCTTTTAGGGATAAAAGCGGAATGAAAATCATTGGTTATGACATGGTAAAACTTGCTGCTGACCGTCTTTTTGCAAAAACAGGAAAACGCCCCACCGAGGTTCAAGTAGTTGAATTACATGACTGTTTCTCTGCAAATGAGTTAGTAACATATGAGGCACTTGGTCTTTGTCCTCCAGGGGGCGCTGGAGCTCTTATTGATAGAGGTGATAATACATATGGAGGCAAATATGTGGTAAGTGTACATAGAAAAACAAGGTCAAATAAAAAAGTTTGTGTTTTAAAAGTTTGAATCTTTCAGTTAAATCAATAATATCATTATCTGTAAATATGTTTATATGCGGAAACAATTATAGCTTACACTGCATACAGGATGTTTCAGAACTTATCCCTAAAAACTGAAGGGGATAGTCGAATATGCTAATAGAACAATTAGAGGTATGAAGACACTTAAAAAAAATTAAAAATGCTGCTGTGCTTCTTTAAAAACTGGGTTATTGTAATTTAATAAATGGCAGGGCTTGAATTTTCTTTTGCAAATTAAATACGCTAGCATAGAAATTTATTTAACTTACATAAAATAAGACCAAAATAAATAATAAATTACCTACATACCTTCTGCTATTATAGCAAATGTCGTACATTGGTGCTTGACGGAATCTCTTAATTGTAATGTCCAGATGATTTTTCAGCTCTTTAATTGTGTCTAATTTAGTATAAAAATAGGTTAGAAGAAGATTTCAATAAATTTAAACAGAGCCTAAAAAATTATTAATGATTAATATAAAAGAGACCCTGGAAGTCCATAATAATTATTTTATTAATTGTTAAAAACTCTTTAATAATACTTTAAGACTTGAAATTTAATTTTCTAATAATATGATGTAAAAACACTAACATTTTTAGGGATAAGTTTTGATTCACCCTGTATAAATAAAACGATAATTGCAAATGTGCAATTGAGTATTATTAGTTTAGTCCCACCTAAAGAATCAATAATTTACATAAAGCCTGCTTTTATGCAATTTTTTTACTATTTGTCATATTTTCCATTTTAAGTATTCTACTATCCCTATCTTTTTAGGTAAACCCTTCTGGTGGCCTTATTTCTAAAGGGCACCCATTGGGAGCGACAGGATTAGCACAGTGTGCTGAACTGTGTTGGCAATTGCGAGGGGAAGCTGGACTTAGACAGGTATTGTATTTGATAAAATCGAGGTTTTTGTTTTATTTTATTTAGTTTATTTTTGTAGGTTCCCAATGCAAAATTGGCCCTTCAACATAATATAGGCCTTGGGGGCGCTGTCGTAGTAGCTCTTTACCAACTGGGATTCCCAGAATATCGGAATAAAAGGGTAGTAGGTAGGAAAACTGCCGCTGCTACTAGTGACGAAGGATTTACCGTTACTCCTTATTTGAAAGTTTTACAAGAGGCTATGTTAGAAGATGAAGATGGTTTAATTGAAAAGCATAGAGCAATTTTCGGTTTAAAGGTATTAAATGAAAAAAATAATCTTTTAAATTACCCCCAAGCTATAGTCTGGGAAACTATAGCTTGGGGAAAAAATTTAAACTACTCGTTATTTTGGTGATAAAGGCATAGAATATTAGGGACAAAAAATGTAATCTTAAATTTAATAAATCTTAGGCAGTTTATGTTTCTCTTAATGCATTTGAAAAGTGATTTTTAAAATTTTAATTTCATTGTAAGACACAATTTAATGAGATCAAGTCTTCTACATAACTGATATTTTGAGTAAAACGCACACTGAGTGGAAACACTTTTATTTTAAATAAATAATATTCTAAATATGAACGAGATAAATACACAAAAGTAGTGATCTAAACTTATGAAAAAATCTACTCCGCTTTTAAACCCAAACTGCTTAAAGACTGGAAGTAAGTAAACAAATTTCGTGAAAGCTGCACTTTTTTTGCGAAGTCCATGCGCGTTTTTCGTGATAATTGCCTACAAGTGGATCCAAAGTAGTTGCCAAAGACATCTTGTGTAATGAGTTAAAAATAAACTAAAATACTTATGTCAAATGCATTAAAGGTAAAATTGTTTTTGTTAAAAAAGTGAACAGTATAAAAGATATGCCTTGAAATTAAATAATAAATTGATTATTCTTTCTAAATTCAAAATTTGTTGTTATAATTGGTTAATAATTACCAAAAAACCCCTAACTTTAAAATCAAGTGGTAAAGCTTAGGCGTAGACAGAGTAGACAATGTCTACCCAAATAATTAATATTTGGTTTTACTAAAAAACCAAACAAAGTCTGCATACAGTGCATAAACTCTCCTCATTAGAAAAATGTTCACGACCGCGCTTGTTATGCTGTTCAGTTTTTTTATTTATTTTTTATAACTGAAAATAAAATATTTGAAAAGATAACAATGTTTTTTGGAGTACTGGGAATCCAAATTATGATTCAACGTAATAAATAAAATATATAATATATCCTCATAAAAATGAAACATTGTCTACCCAAAATTTTCTTTCACACTTCGCCACTGTTAAAATTTGCATCAAGCGTGCGAAAATGAAAGATGAATAGGTGTATAACCTTTCTCTCTCGCACACTTGTTCTAATTCGTGGGCGAGGAGGAGATTATACCGTGCTCTGCGTGCTGATCTCTCTGCGAGATATATATCCCTTCCCGCCTACCAATCAGAACAAGCGTGCGAGAGAGAAAGGTAGTAGACATATTATTCTTTCTCTCTCGCACCCTTATTCGCACTGCCAAGGGGCAAGGCTATCTCTAGTAGGGATATGCTCGAAGCTGTTATTGTTCATCATTTATTTTCCTTTTAGGTACAAAAATCAAATGGAGAGGAAGGTCTTTGGATAATTAACGCAAAGGAGGGTAAAGGAAAAATAGAATTTAACGGCAAACAGAAACCCGATGTAACCTTTATAGTAAAAGACGAGGATGTAATTGAATTGTTAACAGGAAAAATTCCACCGCAAAGAGCGTTTTTCCAGGGAAAAGTTAAGGTCGTTGGAAATATGGGTTTAGCTATGAGACTGACCGAGTTACAGAGAACGGCTGCTGCTAAAATTGATGCTTTACGAGCCAAACACCTTAAATCCAAGTTATAAACCATATTTTTATTTTTATAGGGGGCAAAAGGGTTATTTTTTTATTGAATCATAGGCTGATTTAACAGTAGGTTTTTATAGAATTTATATTAAAGTCCTTATAGATAACTTAAAAAAAGCTTTAGGTATTTTATTGATACTAAAATTTTTTGTTCTTTTTTGAATTGCATTTATTAAATTTAAATTCTGTTTTATCATTCCTGTTTTCTTATTTAGTATCAAAAAATGGGCAGTATTTTTTATAATTTATATGGTTAACCCAAATTTTTACCTTAATAATTGAAAAGGAGAAATAAATATAAATATATTTTTGTTAGGTTTGGCGTATAAATTCATTAATTTTACCATTATAAATTCTATTTTTATTCTTTTTTAAAGTCATTGTAAGTTACTACAAAAGCAAATTCACTTTTTGCAGACAATTTTTAGATAACTAATTAATGGACAATTGTTTATATATTTTATATATTAGTTGTTAATTTATTATAAGTTTATAAATATATTAATATGTTAGGTTTACATGATAAATCATGAAAATATTTACACATGTAAATTGTAAATTTTAACTTATGTAAAATTATTGTTTTGTATTATATACCAGTGCATAAAACTAATTTTAAATAAATATTTTTTTCTTTGCACAATTTGTGTGTCTGTAATTCAAGTGTAATAGATTTTTTTTACTTGGGATAGACAAATTTTGCACTTATGCAAAAAGTATTACTTTACACATTTGTTGTATAAATAGCAATAACAAAAACACAGCTTCATGTTTTTATTTTCACCCTACTGAAGAAAAACATTTAAGATATTATTTTGTAAAAAAAAAACCTATATTATATAGTTATACATTGTGGTTATTAGTTATATCAAGAATTTTATAAATAAAAATATTGAAATAAATCTTGTAGTCTTTTTAGTTTATAATTTCAAGTCCATTTGTCCTTCAGTCACATCCTTATTTATATATACATTTTTATACCGATTGATGAAATTTAGCAAAGAGGTGCTTTCTTGCAACTTGTTTATAACGCATTCTATTGCAAATATTATAAACTAAGGGCTAAAGTTTATAATATTAATTTGTTATTTTTCACGAACAGATTGTTTTACACATTAGAGAAATCTAATGAAATTTATGGCGAAAATTATGTCAAAAATTTTATAAGGTTTTCATAATTTTTTGTTATATCAATAATTTTATAATACCAATTTGTAATAAATTTCTTGTAAGACTATATTGCTATAATTTCAGGGTCCATTTGTTTCAGTCACTACGCTATTTTTAAATATTAGCATTTCTAACCTTTGAAAAAAGGTGTTTGAATCTTTTATAAAGCATTTTGATCCATTGAAATATTATTAACTGGCTAAACTTTATTAAATTATTTGTTATGTTAGAACAGACTATGTTTACAATTGAGAAATCTAATGAAATTTATGGCGAAAATTATGTCAAAAATTTTGATGAAGGTTTTTGTATAATTTTTGGTAGTATTACATAATTTGTGTCTGATACCTGTAATAAATTTTTGTAAAACTATATTGCTATAATTTAGGTGATTTTTATGCGCACTAACGCTTATTTTGTAAATGGATTAGCATGACATAACCTGAAAAGGTGGAAAATTCATAAATTAGAAAAAGCATTTTGGATCCATTAAATTATGTCAGCTAAAGGAAGAGACAAGGAAGTAGTTACTTTTGGGTTTTGCAATAGTTGGTTATTTTTAAGTTATGGTTATGTATAGAAAGAACATGTTAAAAAATGAGAAAAATCACAATATACAAAAAGTGTACATTAGCTCTTCTATTAAAGTAAAGAAAATATTAGTAAACGACATATTAGTCCAGTAAATGAAGGGGCAAAGCTGTAAATAATTCAGTACAGTTTTCCCTTGTGGCGCAATTTTTAGGTCTTCGGGGATGCTTTCAAGCGAAAAAAAGTTTATCAACATTAACAGGTGGAAAGGGCTAAAAACGGCCCTTCAAGGCCCGAAAAATGGGTTTCCCGCTAATATTTTTCAAAATATGCGAATTGGAGAATTTTTGTTAAGACAAAAAATGAAGATCGCTTTGTATTCTACAAAAATTGTAGAATACAATTTTTTCGAAAAATCGATAGTTTTCGAGATAACGAGACTCAAAAGTCCACTCATTTCAGCTGCCGCTCTACCGCTAGAATGCCGCTATTCTCATGGATTCCCTTATAAGCGGGCGGACGAATTGTTCCATTATTCGGGCAATAATGTACATTTTTTCATCATTCAAAGTTCATCGGAATGGGAAAACCCGTACCTATCATTGCATAGGAGTTTGGGTCCATTCTGATTTTTCTAGAATATTAAAAAAAGCGGCCAAAGTTTTTTTTCACAATATTTTGAGAGCATCTCAAAAATTTTTTGAAAAAATGGTTTGTTATTGACATTTCTTTTTTATAACGAGACCTTAGCAAGTGTTCAATGATCCCAGAAAATTTTCTTCACCATCTTTTTTGCGTTTTGATAAAAAATTGTTTTGCCCACCTGCATTTTTTAGCCGTTTCCGGCTATCTATGTTGTAAGGACCATTTTTGTAGATTTTGAGGTAATCTTCATTTTTTGTCTGAACAAAAATTTTCTAATTCGCATATTTTGGCAGATATTCGCGGGGAAACTCATTTTTGGTTCCCACGTCGGAATCGTGATAAAGTTTTTCTCGCTCGAAAGCATCCGCAAAGACCTAAGAATTGCGCCACAAATGAAAACTGTACAGATTTATTTACAGCTTTGGGTACTTTCAGGTCCAGTATTTCAGTCCAGTTACTGGACTATATGACTTATTTGGGACATGGATTTATAGATTATCATTTATTTACTGTAAATGCTAAATGTAAAACACATGTTTTTTAAATTATTAAATAGCTTCATATGTTTAGCAACTGATAAATTAAGAACAATAAATTCTAAAAATAAATTAAATTTTCAAAACTAATTTGATGAATGAAAACCTTTTGGATTTAATTAAGACTAGGTATGTTCTTAGGCTGAACCGACATTACCGACATTGAAAACGTTATGCGTTGAATCTCCCCATTTTTCCAAATTCCTTGGCTAAAATATAGAACAAGTTCGATATCTTTACTGCAAAAATTTTATTTAGAATTATTAAACGTGTAAAACACAAAACCATTCTTTTAGTTTTCGGCAAAATTATGGTAACAATTTTCGGAATAATACTCGTATTTGTAAAACGGCCTTGGATTCTCTGTTAATACGTTAGAAATAAGGTTTGTGTCATAGGCATAGCAGGTTATATATTTGCCCATAGAGATTGTGGCAAAATGAAGTTTATCTAGAAAAACAACATAGTATTGGGCCAATACCCTCTTGAGCGATACCTATTTGATTCCCAATTATACTACAAAGAAGAGTGGGTCTTAAATATGATTTAATTTAGAGCTTTTTTCTAAGCTTTTATCCATTTATATTTTCATTTATTTTACTTTAATTTACCTCTAGAACAATAAAAAATTTAAAAAGTTGTTTAATAAATAATGAGTTTTAAGAGACCTAGACTAATCATGACACAGTAACCATATAATATGAATCTATTATTTATTTTAATGTTCTACATCTACAGTATGGTCGATTAAATATGCAACAATTGCAAAAGCTTTTTATTCTCAATTTTTCACAAAATTTAATTTTTCTTAAAAGTTGGTGCATGATTCCAAACTATATTTTCCTTCTGCCCTGGGAGCCGTCTAGATTTACTACCGGAGGCAGCGCACCCTCTGGGCTTTTTGTGCCTAATCTCCCATTATTTTTTATACCAATCCTCCCATTAGTCTTGTTCTTTCTACGAGGCTGTATAATCTTGAGACGGGTTGGTTGATATATTCCTGTGGGCTCAAACTATATTAGCTGCAGTAAGTTTTGTTAAAAGTCAAAGGATATACAGTAAATAAAAAAAATAAAAACTGCCTAAGAGTAATACGTTTTTAGAGTAGACACAAGTAAATCACTTTTATATGATTTTGATTTTGAATTTAAAATTAATGGGTATTTGTAAAGTTTAACTAGATTTATCTTTTTAAGCTAACCGCCGGCTTCATGTTTGTTCCAGTGATATTTAAGAGAACTAAAGAATTTCATAAAAAATGTGTTTTAACAATTCAAATCCGTTTCAATAATAATGTGCCTTCAATAGTTCTTAGCTACTTTAAGAAAGTATTGAATCAGGAACAATAAAATATATTACAAGAAAAAACAGAAATTTCTCAAAAAAATTATAAAATTCCCTGTAGGAGGCCGTGACTTGATATTTAACCATAAATTTGATTCTGACTTTTCTTTTAAGCATTTTGGTATATTTTTTTAAAATAAAGATGCTTTAGAGTATACTAACTACTGCTAATATAGTTCCGGATCATGCACCAACTTTCATAAAGAATCCGATTTTCTGACAAGTTACAAATAAAAGAATATCTCATTTGTGCACACTTAATGGACCACACTGTATATTAAGAATATAAAATAGAATTTTAAAATGTGGATACCTAGTCAGTCTTAATTGTGGGATTAAAAGTTGAACATAGTTTGTAATTACTTTTTTCTTTTATTAGGTATTTTTTATATTTCGGAATGCAATTCACTGACTGAAATTTCTGCAACTGGACCAAGCAACCAATCGGAAGCATATTTTAATGGCTCATCATATTTAAGACTGCAAAATACCATATCCTTAAGAAGGCCTACAGGGATTAGTTTTAGGACATGTTTCGGTAAGTATAACATATGCATACAGATGTCATAAACAAAAAACCTAAAACGCTATATGAAAAACGAAACTTAAAAATCTATACAAATGGATTCTTTGCTAATTTATCATGTCGTTTTTAAACATTTTCGGTATACTAATGCAATTTATGAAAAAAAGACATACTGAGAAGTAAAATAAGAATACAACACCTGCGAATTGTGTACTACGCTTGGTAAGTCACATTACGTTAATCGTGGTAGACAAGCAATTTTTCTTTCTTAATTCATTTAGTTAGACTAAACTAATTACAGTAAACGTTTATGATTTGGCATAATGGGTATCCGGTTAGCGGCAGGTATAACCAGATGAAAATAAAACTGTAAAGGTTTTTATAGAAATTTTCCCTCCGCCCCCAAATCTCGAGCACTTCTCTATGACAGCAATTTCTTTTCAACCAACACAGGCGTCTTCTTCGCTTTATACTGGTATGCACAAACCATGTACGAATGCACCTGCTGGTTGTTATAACATGTTCACAGAGTTGTGTTTTTTATGTTTTCGGGATTCATGTGTCCTATCAGGAAGCAAACTGCCTATAAAGGTTTTAATCCATTTTTCCTCGGTTCCAGCAACAATATCGAGAGTACTATGAACTTTTTACATATTACTAGTACTACGCTGGGTAGTTCTAGGGGATTTGAATTGTTATTAAGGTATCTTTTTGCGCCGTCTCATTTTCTCAGTTCCTTTTTTAGGTGCAGTATATACTATATACCCACAAAGATTCCCATTAGCAAAAAGCTGTTTGTCTCTATATTCCCATTCAGCCAGATAAAAATAAAACTGTAAAAGCTTTTATAGGTTTAAAGGAATCATCCCTCCGCCCCCAAATCACGACACTTCTCTATGACATCAGAAGACGCATATCTTGGTTCAAGATATGCGTCTTCTTCCCTTCATCCTATCAGAAAGCAAACAGCCCAAAAAGGTTTCAACCCATTTTTCCCCGGTTCCACCAATAATATCAGGGTACTATTCTGCCCTCCTAAGAATAGATGCCGTATCTTCAAAAAATTAATTTTTGAGATTTCTGCGCCAAAGGCTTTCGTTTACATAAACTTAGACATTTACCAAGTAATAAAATCGTATCTATATGGGAAATGTTAAAACATGATATAAGAATTTGCCGTATCTAACAAAATATTCGCATATCCCTAGAATATACGCGGTATCTTTTCGTTTCCAAGAAAGAACGCCGTAAATCTAAGCGCGCGGTTAAAGATACCGCATCTATTTATATATACTTTATTCCGCTTTATTTCTTGGTTTGTAGCCGTGAAAACATGTTCGCGAACAGGTGGCACTCTATTGTTCTCTTTTAGATGAAAGTTTTAAGAAGTTAGATTTTCTTTGCAAGAAAGGAATGAAAAAATCTGGACCTCTAACGGCTTCTGGGGTGAAACTCTTGATAAACCTTACGGATTTTTAAAATAGAAAAAAAAATTTGTTACAATTAATCGGATCACTCATCCCAGATAATCGGAAACATTTCTGGATGGATCTACCTGAACGCGATGAGTAACGTTTTGTTCATTTTCGATTATAGTTTTTTCCTGCTTGTATTCTTTTGACAATAATATTTTATTGTCTGTAATAATAAAAATAATATTTTATTTTTATCATTAGAGAAACATGTTTTAGATTTGATTATAAACTCATTTTAAAATTAAAAATGTTATTCTTTTATCTGTTATGACAATTTTCGATATCTATATTTTCTGCAACCTACATGGCGTTGTTTAATTTTAGAAATTGAATCCGTTTAAAATCCCACGGATAAAATTTATAAAAGTCAAATCATCTGTAACTAATATACGGCAATTTTTTCAAATGCATAACTAAAAAAGAAAGCGGAATCGATAAACTCTATTACATACCGCTTTCTTTCTTAGAATATATGCTGATAAAATAAATTTAAAATGCCGTATGTTCCTTTTTTGAAAATCTCTTGTAGTTACATGTAAAAAAACTATTGTACCAAAATTCCCAAGCCATGAGTCTACAAAAAAATATTTAAAGAGAGTTAGGAAATAAAAAGGCTATCGCAAAAACTTTAAACGCCGATATCTCGATTTGTGACTTTATGAAGATACGGCATTTATTTTTAGGAGGGCAGTATGGACGTTATACAAACTACTAGTACTATACTGGGTAGTTCTAGGCGATTTGAATCGTTATTAAGGTATCTTTTGCGTTGTCTGATTTTCTCAGTTCCTTTTTTAGGTGTAGTATATATTCTAGTTGACCCCACAAAGGTTTCCATTAGAAAAACTATGTTTATGTTCAGACTTAAGCAAGTTTGGCAGCAGTTTGGTGGTCTACAGTATCCGCGTGCCTAGACATCCATATTCTCAAGAATATGGATGTCTATGGGATGAATGAATAGTATTATTTTGCCACCATTCTTTTTACCTGCCAACATAAGGTTAATTACAGAAATCTTAATGAAATGTATAATAGTTAAATTAATAAAGGTTTTATATATTGTCTATGCTATTTTGGTGATTATTGTTTTTAAAAAAATGTCTACATTATTATTTTGTATTTTTAGGTGGTAGTTTACTCTCTCAGAAACAAAATGAAGAATCAATAGAGCTACTAGTTAATGCAAAAGGTGTAGTTTTTAAAGCAAAAGTTGAAGGGGACCAGTATGAAGAAATAGTTTATGGAAACTTTTTAAATAACAAATGGCATACTGTGTTTTTGCAGTATCGCATGGGAAATTTAACCATTGATGTAGATGGGGAATCAAAGGTATATATGTATATTTTTCATGAAATTTAAAATTGAGTTCTAGTCTAGGAACGGAAGTATGCTAGTTTCGTTTCTAAGGTTCTTTGCAACTCTGAAACCCTTATAATTTCGTCATGTTCGTTTATCCATATGTAACAGTTTCATAAATCAGTCATTTTACTATTGATTACTATGAAATTAAGCGAAGACGAGCATATATAAAGAAGTTGTATCAATTTACGCTGTTTTATATTCTAGAAATCTTCACAATATAGTATTTTAGATTGAAGTTCTATAAAAATTGTTATGTTTTATCAATAAAAATACAATATTGTTTGCTTTCAACTCTACCTGGTTGTGTTTGATTAAAATTATTTTCGTTTTTTGGATAATAATCTACGAAAAACTGACAAATTTTGTGGTCTATTCTTTATTTTCAAATATATTTAAAAACCTTGTTCTTTATTGTTTACCAATAATAATATCTAACTAGCTTAGGTTTAGGACTAATAGGTGGAAAATGAATTATTTTTTCTATCCTTTCTTAACGGCCAAAATACGAAAAACATATTTCACCAAAGTTCCTAAATAATAATGAAAGAATATCCCTTATATATGATTTAATATAAAGTTTATTAACATGGGTGATTGAAAATATAACTATCGGCTTAGAATGGGAATGCTCTACCAGTAAGCGAATCTTGCTTTAAAACGATTGTTGACTATGTTAATAACAGGATTTAAACTATTATTAAAAATACCATAGCTCTAGATTAATAATTCTTAGAGTGGTCTATATCGACACCCAGAGGTCGACTACGACATGCAAGAAACCATATCAGCTATCAAAAACACGTTTGAAATTAACGAATTTACAAAAATTTATTATAGGGTAGGCAGGGACTTACCCAAAACCAAAAAACATGGCAAGTGGTCCATGAGACAAAAAAAAATAGGGACCTATGCTCTAAGTCCTCTTTAGTACTCATTAGAGGTAGCGTCTACACATTGTTATGTCCAAGAAATTGTAGAATTTCATCTTGTACCATACCTTAGGATACTCCCAAATTTGATTTTTTAGCCCGATGATGCCCGATTAAATGCTGCCAGATTAACAGTGAACCACTTTATGTAGCTGAAATTAATCGCTTACCTTGGCCACCAAGATCTCCTGATTTTTCCCCACTTGAATATATATGAAATAGAAGGGTTAGAGGAACCTGAAATGACATATTCCTATGCTCATGGTTCATGGGGGCTTATCAACAAATTATTATTAAGTAATAAATATATTTTTTTATTATTTCCCTACAGGGATTTTTAAAAAAATATACAATCGGAATATAATTATTTTTATAGGGCCTTCCGATTCCTATGTTCGATAGTATTTCATTATAGTTATTGCATTTAATTGAAATATGATTATGTAAAACATTTCTTTTTATTCTAGCTTATAGCCAATTCTACACACAACAGCCCACTTTTGACCAGTAGTAATTTAAACAACGAGGTATCAACAGTACTTCTTATAGGGAAAAATTTTAATGGATGCCTCCTAGAAGGTCCCAGTGTAGTTTTTGATCCAATCCTGATTACTTCCAGTCATAATGTTGTTTTTGAATGGTGTCCTATACCCATAGACAGTTGTAAGTATAAACATAATAGAAAACTTAAATAAATTATAGGTTAATTGATCTACAATAAAGTCCTTACTTTACACCAAGTTTTCAGTGTGTCAGGTGAACATTTTAAAACAACTGTTATTTTACTTATATAGTGTGAGTCCTAACTTAGAATAAATTTAATAAATCAGAAACAAGTTTTTTTGCAAAAATGGTCGATCCATCGATTAGTAATTTTAGTCGCGCTCTTTTTTATAAAAGATATTTATATTTTTGACCTTAAGAACAGAGACGATTTTATTTACAACAAAATCATCCGAAAACAATACAAAACAGTCAATACAAATGTTTTCGCGATATTAATATTTACCAACATAGGATTTACACTGAAGGGCGCCCTTTATGTGTATACTGACAACATAACTTATTAAGTAGTCTGAATCAGAATAGATTCCTTGTGACATCGCTAATAACAGGTCGCATTTAGTCGAACCTTCGAGCATATACCTACTTAGAGCATTGCCGTGCGAACGGCGTTCGTGAGAGAAAAAGAAGAATAAGTCCAGTACCTTTTTCTCTCACTCCGCGTGCTGATTGGTGGGCGAAGAGGGGTATATAGCCGCACTGCGTGCTGATTGATGGGCGCCCATCGATTAGTACGCAAAGAAAACCAGAAAGGTAATAGACTTATTTTTTCTCTCTCACGCATGCTATTTGCACAGCTAAGCGGCAAGGCTGCAAGGCTACCCAAAGAGATTGGACCTACCAATCTTTTTGGATCGAACCTTCGAACATACATACTATGACAGACTACAGGCAGGAGCGGTGTGAGGAAACGGGCAAGAGAATAAAAGAATAGGTGTGGGCTCTCTCCCGCCGCCAATTAGCATGCGACGCGAAAGAGAGAGGTTTTAGGAGCTAACCAATCAGCACACAGAGCGATAGAGAGAGAGAGGTCCTAGACTCAATTTTTCTTTCGCATGACCGAACTACAAGACTGTCCCTAGATAGGTATATGCTTGATAGGGTAGGCACTGCCTTTTAATATTGGACCGCTCACCGTCAGATGACTGGCCACCGTTACTTGTAGCACGTGCATCTTGTGGTAATCCACTCTTATGTAGTTGCGACAGTCGATAGAATGAACGATGATAGGACATCGGATCTGTGTATCTCTTTCTTTGTATAATATTTATACAGTATGTTCCAATTTTAAGATATGAGATTATCCATGTTTTTTTTTATTATAAACCCAGGTTTTTTTAAAAGTATTTTTAAAGCGCATATTAAGTTACACATAACTGCCAAATTTCAATTTTTTGTGCCGTGTCGGTTGCAAGGTATTTAATAACAAAGTTTTACTTAAAAAATAAACTATATTTTATTCACTTTAATAATGTTTCTTTAATACAGGCTGAAAATTTGGGGCAAAGGGTTTTTTACTCTCGCGAACGGATCTCGCATTTCCAAATTTGGAAATCCAAAAAATCAAAACCTTATGACAGACCCTGTATATTTAAAAGTCACACTTGATAACGTAAAATGTCATTGCGAATCAAAAAGGTCCTATGAACTTTTTTGCTATGGGCATCCTAAACTATCGGCTGTCAAATTTGACAGTTGTCATCCTGAAATGTTTTGATATCGGCATCCTTAACGATCGGCTGTAAAATTTGACAGTTGTCATCCTGTTACTAGTTACTTATTATAACATTAGTCATCATTTTTAAAGTAGGTGTTTTAAATTTTAAAATATTTATTTAAATAATGGCACTTATACTATTTTGTAG
Organism: Listronotus oregonensis; assembly: GCA_019359885.1. Classification (NCBI taxonomy): domain Eukaryota; kingdom Metazoa; phylum Arthropoda; class Insecta; order Coleoptera; family Curculionidae; genus Listronotus; species Listronotus oregonensis. The sequence continues at coordinate 97,414 of JAHBCN010000786.1, read as the reverse complement.
GTGTGCCAGCTGAAAAAATAACAGGTTTTGATTACTGTTTGAACGAACCCTGTATGAGACATGGAACATGTATTAATGACCATACTCATAATACATATACTTGTGCTTGCTTACCTAGATATACCGGTAAGATTTACATTAAAAAAACGTATTTTTTACATAATATATATTTTTGTTAGTATTTATTAATATAAAAATCATATATTTGATGGTTTAAAAATCTTTTAGGTAAAAACTGTGAAATTGATCTGGGAAATCCTTGTGATAAAAGACCACCCTCTTGTAAGAATGGCGCCACTTGTATTTCAGATCCAATGGGGGACTATAGTTGCATGTGTGCCCCGGGATTTAGTGGCAAAAATTGTGAGATTGAGTTAAGGCCCCATCATCAGTGCAAGGTAAATTATTAATAATTGTTATTCTTTCTAAGTTTTTTTCTACAGGCGGATCCAGAACTTCTTCCTAAAAGTTGAAGGAAAACTCAGTACGCTAATAGAATCCCGATAACACTTAAAAGAAAAAATATGATAATTTCAAAAAAATATATTTTTTGTAAAAATATTTTTCTAATAAAAATAAAAACTATAGAAAATACTTGCTAAATAATGCTTTCGATCAAAAAAGCCGAAGTTTTGTAGTCGAAAACAAATACTAAAATTGCAAAAATAATTTTTAATAAAACATTTTACATACTAAACACTAAATATTTTTAGGTTCTTAAATTAAAGTCTTACATTCTCAGTCATAATAATAATATGACCCATATCATTGTAATGACAAAAATTTTTAAATCGATGCAATGCAATATATTTATATTAATTATCATTTACAATTATCAAGTCTTTAAGATATAAAACGAAGTAAAATATAATTTTCATTGGTGATTTTAAGATTTTATACTTTTTTAACTAAGATTTCTCAGTTTATCACAATTTTTGGCTACTGCATTGGTCGAAAGATGTGACAAAAGCCGAATATCGGCTTCAGACAAAAATTTACTTTCGGTCGGACACTAAATCTAAGCAGTACCCCAATAAGCTACGTGTGTATTATTTGGGCTAAATAAAACTAATCTTTATTCTTTTTTATTAATCTGCTGTCTGCTTTTTACGCTATACATTACTACATCTGCATTACCCATGTCAGATGATTTGTAAGCTTACATAATACCTTGCCACAATATTAAATTTGAAAAAACAAAATAACCACGCCCAGTCCTTATGGAAAATGGGTTCGAGACAATTTTTTTGAAACTTTGCTAATTGATAGTTCTATAGGGCACGAAACCCGATAACCCCTCCGACCCCCCAAAATCAACCCCTTTGGGGTGTCGGATCAAACTTTACGTTAGGTTATTTATTCAATTCTTAAATGTTTGTTTTTTTTTAAGGTCAATCCTTGCTTAAATGGTGCCACATGTGAAGTCGACGTAGAAACTGATACTATCCACTGCCTATGTAAGCCAAGTTTTAGCGGACCGAACTGTGAATTTGATGTGGATGACTGCGCCAGTAAACCTTGCTTGAATGGTAAGAATTATAAATATTATACCTTTATTACTTTTTTCCTAGACATCTCATTGCCGACAAATGAGATTTTACCTGTTGGTTGACTTTCCCCTTATATATTTTTCTTTTTTTGCTTATTTGTGGTTTCTGTACAAAGTGATTCAGAACATATTAAAAATATATTCAATATTATACTGGAAGCACGATTACACTTAAAAAAGAGTCGTCAAAATCGTTACAAAAATATAATTGTCCCACGAGCATTCATAAACTAGCACTTTTCCGCACTAAGTGCTAATATGTAAATGTAAATTTTTATGGTTTTTTTTTAGATTTTTTAAACTAAATAAACAAAAAAAAACTCAATTTTTAGACACAATCAGTTCACTAATTGTTAAAAGATATAAACATGTGCTATATTGACTATTCTTATAGAACTAAATAAATAAAAAACAACAAACTTTAAATACAGTCAAAACTAAATAAACCTAAGAAATAATTAGGAAACAAAAATAATTGCACAAATTTAAAAAGCAAATTCAGTGCTTAAATACCAGTGAATGACTAGGTTCGTGTAAGGAAAAAAACGCGATACCCAACTAAGTTAGGAGCCCTTGTACAAAAATAATAAAATATTAAATCTGATGATTGATTTTTAGGTGGTATTTGTACAGATCTGCTTGACAACTTTACATGTGACTGCAGTCACACTGGCTACACAGGTAGGGTATGCGAGACGAACATAAACGAATGTGTAGCAAACCCATGTCTAAATGGAGGAATATGTTTCGACACTTACGGGTCCTATTTGTGTCAGTGTCCATCAGGATTTGGAGGAAAAAATTGCCAAATTGTAAGTTTTCTGTTAAAAATTATGTTAAAAAAGTACAGGGTGTACAACTAAGAAAGGAGGCCGGCTGTATCTCAGAAAATATTTATCGCACAGCCAGCATTAGGGAAAAATTATTGTTAGTAAAAGTGGTCAAGAGAAATAGCTGGAAATCATTTCAAGTTTCTGAAATGGCCGCTAGGAAGCGTAACTGAAATCTTGAATCTAAAAAGTGATGTTTCTGTGAATTTTGCTACATTAACTTACAAAAAAATACCTCATCTTTAAAATCGAGGATAATCTGAACCTTTTTTGTTTGACAATTTTTGCTATATCTCTAAAAATAAAGTGGTGGGAGGTTTCCGTCAAACACACCTGTATCTTCAAAAGCTGAGCCGATTTTAACAAACTTGGCTAGTTGAAAGAGTATTTTGGGCTATAAATCTTAAAATATTTAAAGTTTTGTAGTTTCACACGTCGCCGCTAGAGGCTTTTTCACATTCCGACAAGAAATGGTTAATTTTCTCAAAAAATTAAATGCATTGATATAATTTTTTCTTTATAAAAAGTAGCTAAATAATGCCTAAACAAGCTCTCGAAAACCGTATCTCGATATCTTGTTCCTTACCTAAAATTTAGGCAAAAGAAAATTTTATTCGTCAATATCCCAAAAGCTATAAAAGCTACAAGAAATATTACATGACATAAATTATGTATTTTTATAAAACCTTTAATTTAGGTTATAAAATCTTTTCGTCTAAATGGGAATACTCTACGAGTTATAATCAAAAAATCGAATTTTCAGGATTTTTTCAAGGTATACCCCTAGAATTCGCTTTTTTGATTATAACTCGTAAAGTACTGCATTTAGATGAATAGATTATTTAACCTAAATTAGAGGTTTTGTAATAATACAAAATTTATGTTTTATAAAATTTCTTGTAGCTTTATAGTTTTGAGATATTGACGTATAAAATTTTCTTGGTCTAAATATTAGGTAAGGAACAAGATATCGAGATGCCGTTTTCGCGAGCTTGTTTAGGCATTATTTAGCACTTTTTCATAAAGAAAAAATTATACCAATGCATTTAATTTTTTTTGAGAAAATTAACAATTTCTGTCGGAATGTCGAAAAAAGCCGTCTAAACTTTAAATATTTTTAGATTTATAGCCCAAGAATAGCTCTTTTCAACTAGCCCAAGTTTGTTAAAATCGGCTCAGACGTTTCGAAGATACAGTGTGTGTTTGACGGAAACCTTTGAATACCCCCTACTACTTTATTTTTAGAGATATTGCAAAAATTGTCAAACAAAAAAGGTTCAGATTATCCTCGACTTTAAAGATCAGGTATTTTTTGTTAGGTTAATATAGCAAAATTCACAAAAACATCATTTTAGATTCAAGATTGATCGCCCTAACGGCCATTTCAGAAACTTGAAAATAATTTTCAGCTATTTCTCTTGACCACATTTACTAACAATATTTTTTCCCCAACGCTGTGCGATAAATATTTTCTGATACACAGCTGGCCTCCTTTCTTAGTTGTACACCTTGTACTTTTAAACCATGACTCTGTATTCATCAGAAATGTATAATTTTATTTTACTATGATTTGCAGAATGTGGACGAATGCAGCTCACAACCGTGTTTTAACAACGCCGTTTGCGTAAGTCACGCCACAAGTTACGAATGCAAATGCCTTCCAGGTTTCTTTGGAGACAACTGTGAACTCGAACAAAGATTGCAGCGGCATTGTGATGTCATAAGTTGTGGAAGATATGCTGAATGCATACAAGGTAAAATGGCTAGTTTTTTAATGTATTTGTAAAATTTGTCTATTTTATATGTAAATATAAGATATAAAATTAAATATAATCTATGCTAGCTGTAATGTAATTATAATATTCGCCAGACAAAACAGTAGTTAGGGTGTAATATACAGGGTGTTCCAAAAGTAATGGGACACAGAGTGACAGCATATTCCTTAGGTCAAAATAATGCAATTAACGGAAACTTGCCTTATCCCAAAGTTGATAATAACTAAGCTACAGGGTGTCAAACTTTTTTTTTGTTTGTATTTTGTTTTCGTTTTTTCGTAATAATTTCTTAACTAAATGACATAGCGGCACACAATTGGGGATTTGGTTGTTTTTTGAGGCGTGAAAGTCAAATTCGTCCATACGTAGAGGGCGCCAGCTACGGCCTACCCCACTTTTTTTAGATGGCATAACTTTTCTTAAACTCAATATATTGACCTGTTTATTAAAAAAGAAGTTACTATAATTCCCTTTGCGTCAAAAATGTATACTTCATTTACGTCTCTAGCAGCGCCTGTTTTCGAGATAAATGTATTTAAAAGGACCCCGCAATTTTTCTATGGAAAATGGTTTTGGGCCAATTGTTTTCAAACTTTGCAAAGTAATAGTTTTTAACACGCTGATCAAAAGTCTCCACGGGCATAAAACCCAAAAACCTCCAAAATCAGCCTTAAAGGTCACTAGGTATTTGGAGAATTTTAAGGGTGATTTTGGGGGAGGGGGGTTAAAGGGGTTTTTGGGTTTTGTGCCCAGGGATACTTTTGATCAGCGTGTTGAAAACTATTACTATGCAAAGTTTGAAAACAATTGGCCGAAAACCATTTTCCATAGGAAAATTGGGGGGACCTTTAAAATGCATTTATCTCGAAAACAGTTGCTCTTAGAGACTTAAATGAGGTATACATTTTTGATGCAGAAGGAATTATAGTAACTTCCTTTTTAATAAACAGGTCAATATACGAAGCTTAAAAAAGCGAAAATAAAATTAAAAGTTTGACACCCTGAATCTTAGTTATTATCAACTTTAGGATAAGCAAGTTTAAGTTAATTGCATTATTTTGACATAGGGAATCTACTGTTGCTCTGTGTCCCATTACTTCTGGGACACCCTGTATATGTAAAATCCCCAAAAATAAAAATACTTGATTTAGGTTAAAACTTTGATGTGTTATTTACGAACATATGCAGGGTGTAAAAAGTATGATGCTCGTTATTTTAATGGGCGATAGTGGAGCTCAAAACAATTCAAAAAGTTTATATAACATATGTGTCAAAACAGATTTTGTCTAAACGATATTAAAGTTACAAACTTTGGAAGCAATTATTTCTGAAAAGCTAAACAATTGGAAAATTTCGTCTTAATCGCTTATCAGTAATTTTTTTGCAAATAAGATAATCCAAGTTTTAAATGTTTTAATCTACAAATAAATAAAAAAAATAATAACTTATCCCCCAGTTAAAAATTTAAAAAACAATTGTGCCTTGTGCGTGGAATCAAGTCAGATGTACGTTGTGCGTAGTGTCGCGTTATTTTTGTCCGTTCAAATGTTTTCAAATAGGTAGAATATGCCGATATGTTATTAATTTACGCTAAAACTAAGTTTGTCAAAGTAAGGCTTTTGTAGGAATTGGAGAACGACATTTTGAGGTACTTATTTAAACTAAAATGAAGCTGTTTTAAAACATAATAATTTTTGTTCTTCAAATGGTTATTCAGCCTAATTGTGGTAAGTACAATTATTTTTTAATTACAAATAAAACCCCAAATAAAGCAGCCGTCACTAGGTAAATAAACATATATCTTTAAAAAAAGTGTACATATGTAAAACCTCGCAAAAAACGTTCGACGATCGACTCGATGTGATGAAGCGGTGATGCCAAATTTTTAAAACTTTTTGGCCCATTAAAATCGTGATTATCATACTTTTTACACCCTGTATATACTCATATATGTTCCTATATATACATATACATTATTATCCTTTAAAAATTCAGTTTAAAAAAACTAAAAAATATCATCAAATATAATTTTAGAAAAACCTTATTTAAAAGCACAAAACTAATAAATCAGCAAACATTCCTATTTTTATAGTTGAGCAAGGCTTTGTCACTTTTCAATTTTATGAAATTGTTGTTATAAAAACAAGTATTTGTAGTTTACATAAACATTGTGAACTTTTCTGCAATGTGTGTTCAAAAAACGCGCAGAGCTGGTATACAAGTAAATAATAATATATATTCATATCATAATACATTAAAAAAAATATATTTGACTTTAAAGTTTAGTTTTTGTGCACCTTAATCATGGTACTAAATTTCATTAAAAGTAACATTTTTATATTATCACCATCGAAAGTCACTTGCAAGCAATTATATTTAAATATTGGTTTAATTTTTTTAGATCCTATTACTGGCCCAGAATGCGTCTGCAAACCTGAGTTTTCTGGGGAGTTTCCAAATTGCAAATCTGTATCCGTTTGCGCCAACAATCCATGCAAGAATGGAGGTTTGTGTAATATAGTAAATGGAATCCTCAACTGTTCTTGCCCATCTGGTTTTACAGGTAATTTTATGAATTTTTAGAGAAATTTAATGATATTCTGGGAATTAAAGCAAAGATATACTAATAGAGTTTTTAATTTTAACAAGATCAAGTTCTTTTTACTTATGTTGGTATTTTTCAATCTTCTTCATTTTTGCTAAAATGTCTTTCTTTGACGGGTAAAACCCGGACACAAAAAGTGCCCCCTTTCAAAAATCTCCTCCGGACGACCCTCGAGCGCCCACCAAACTGGGACGAATCCGGAGAATCTCGGACCAATGGTGGCCGAAGTTAATTCACATCTCCATTATAAAAAATAGAGACTGTAATTTAACGAGTAAGGGTTAATTAATTGGCAAAATATTATATGTAGCTATTTTATCTTCAGTATCTTTCATTTTTTCAGCAGTAACTTTCATTTCTAAGCATAATGCAAACTCAAACAACTTTCGCAAATTTACGTTACCAACATAAAAATATTTAGTAAGACTATAACCTATAATTTATTTCGCCAATCCACTGAAAAAGTTGTTGGGCAATGCATGAATTTAAATCCTTTAATACCTTAAAAAATTATTCAAATACACTCAATGCTCCTTTAAATGTTTGTTTATTTTCATTTGAGAATGACGAAAGTACAACAAAACTAAAATGCATTGATCAATCAAATCGGTAACCATGGTAACAAAGGCAATCGACAATTGGGAGACTTTTTTCACTTGTTTTTGCTTGCATCATTCTCAAACGAAAATAATAATAGGCTTACCAATATAAAACCCCATTAGATTGATACTTGTCCACACTGTGTATATATGCACCTTTTAATATTATTTTTCTATTTTTGCATGCCTTCTTTTTCGGATGACTTTCTAAATTTTGTGCGTGTGAAATATAAAGGCTTTTTGTGTCAGAAAGCTTCATTGTGTAAACCGGGCATATGTCAAAATGGCGGCACTTGCATCGACCAATCCGGTGGATCGTATTGTGCATGTGACCATACTTGGACAGGAACTTATTGTAATTTGAGAGTTGGTTGCAAAAATAAGCCTTGTGTGCATGCACTATCTTGTGTGGATTATGTAAGTTTTATGAATGTAATAATAAATATTAATTCGCATTAATTTTCGCAGCAAACAAGTTGCTTTTACTTGCACTAGCAAAGGTTTGCCTAATTAATTTAATCAAAATATGCAACTATCATATAAAAGTCAGGGAATCTAAAAAAAACTTATAGAGTTTTACTTTATTTTATTCTGTAGTACCTTAATAATTATATGAAATGAAAACAAACAATTGAAAGTTACTCGTATTTATATACAGCTTTCTATTAGTTACATATATGTGCTACTAATTTAAAAGCTATAAGACTGTAACATGTATCGGTTCGATCTAGGAAAACCAAATTAAAAAAAAGTTTTATATATCAATAAAGCTGAAAAAATAATATAGATTTATTGTTTTTAGGAAAATAACTGAAAAATAACCGGAATTATATTTTTTGATTTTAATAAAAAAAATTAAGTTAGAATTTAATCAACACCTGCATATTTCAAGCCTGATCCTCTTTTCACCAAAATAACCAATTGTGTAGGTTTATTGCATGAAGTTATGTATTAAGATTTAATACCACTTTTTTTACAGTATATAAAAATGTAATGCTTTGTTTTCACTTACACAGCTGGGTGGTTATTACTGCACCTGCTCATCGGGGTGGACAGGAGCAAATTGCGAAATAAAGATCGGCCCCTGTTTTAGTAATCCATGTCAGAATTACGGAAAATGTGTTGAAAATGGGCTTGAGTTTGCTTGTCACTGCAGTACGGGTTTCACAGGTAGAACAATAATGTAGAAGAGTGTCCTTGCATTTTTTTGTTTTGCTTTATAATATTTGTGTACTTTTTTGACTCTTTTAAAATGTTTCGCTTTTGTTCTTGTGATTTTTTTCATCAAGTTAACCATTAATTTAGGTGCTTGTGAGCCTGCTTAAAAAATCCAAATAGGGATGAATACATCTGGCATTAGGTTTTATTTGGCTTTTATAATGAAATCAATTACTTTCCTATTTGGATATATTCTAATTTTGTATTTAAGTAGTTGTGGTTGTTTCTGTGTTCTGCATTTCTCCTTTTTTTTTAATTTTTGACCGACTTGGTAACTGTTTAAATATATTTAACACTAGAGGTAAATATTTTTTGATTATTTTATTTCAACTTTTTGTCAAATATTCACGAGGTAAATATTCTCCATAAATATCCCAGGAGATGGAGGATTGTTAAGGCATAAAAATAGTTTTTAATACCGGGTTCACTAATTTGTGATGCTTTTCTTTAGGTACTTATTGTCAGACAAACATAGATGACTGTCAACCTAACCAATGTCAAAACGGCGGAACCTGCGTCGACCAGATAAACTCTTTTTATTGCAATTGCTCGGACCAGTGGATGGGGCGTTTATGCCAAAAACCTTACGATGTTTGTGAATTGCAACCTTGTCAGGTAGGTTTTTCTTTTAGAGTTAGGTATTTTTCAAATTATTTAAGACCTTGCTTTACTATTTTTCTGTTTTACATGTTTAGACCCATTAATAGTTCATAGGATGAAAGTTCATGAATAATAGTTAATAATTTATGTTGTTTTTTAGAATAACGCAACATGTATTTCTTCATCGAATAACCGCGACTTCACCTGTAGATGTTTACCTGGTTTTGAGGGTCCAAGATGTGAAGTGAATATTGATGATTGCCAGGGAGTTAACTGTCCCAGTGGCCAGGTAAGATTAATTACTAAGAAACCAAGAAAACTAATATGTATTACAGTATGTTAAAGAAAAACACTAATTTTTGTTGTAAATTTCCACTAATTTATTTATTTAAACCTTAACATGTTTTACCACACAGTGGCTTTGTCAGAAGGTACTTAGGTAGTAAAATTACTTTTACAATTTTTGGGTAAATAGTAAATATATCGGTGTTACCTGATCTAGTTAATAAAATTAATATTACTAATTTTCATTCAATATAAAAAGATTTATTAATGGAGAACTGCAAAGATCCACTTGGTCATTCAGAAGCGTATTAGTATTTTTTAGTTCATTAATTTGTAGGGTTTCTATTAAATTAAATTTTTTCCTTCTGGTTTTAGCATGTAAGACTTCAAGGTTTTTATCAAAATTATGATTTTCTTGTAATAAATGATTAGCATAAGTCGAATTTGTTTTTGACTTTATATAGCTTTACTTATGTTCTTTTAGACATATTCTGAAATTTCTTCGTGTTTGACAAATGTAAACTTTTGGGCATGAACATTGGTCAAAGAGAAAGAAATTTGAAAACACGTCTTAAAGAACATCCATCAAATAAAAAGAAAAATATTTTGGCTTTTCTCCAGAATAAAGATATTTATATATTATTTTTGAAAATTATACTTTTTTTATAAAGACAGGTCCACTGTAGTAGAAACATAGGAATCACTTAGGCGAATTGACTTACATTCGCCTGACTCGAGCTAGCAAACGAAACTCGCAAAAACGATGCGATAAATGTTGAATGTTTTTGAAGATTTAATTTTGAATTTAAATATTATTTGCTTTCTTGCAGTCGCAGGCATTGCAAATACGTGGTAAGTTCGTTTACGAACTTTGTGAAAAGGTTCAAATTGTAAAATGTTGTTTCCAAGGAAAATCATATCGACAAATTCATAAAATTTGGTAGTATATGGTTTTAGCTAGATGGTTGTCCCGCTCACAATGGACGTATTGTTCAAGGATATTTGAACAATACTTTTCCCAACCGTTTGATTAGTGGACGTGGAACCATTTTGTGGCCCGCGAGATCACCAGACCTTGCTCCTAATGATTTCTTTTTGTGGGGTTATTTAAAAAATAAGGTTTATGGTCATGATAGGGCTAATAATTCAAATAATAAAAAATCGAAGAAGCTTTTCAAACTATCAGCCCTAATATGCTAACAAACGTTAGACGGGGTTTTTACGATCGTTTAGGATATTTCCTTGCGCAAGAAAGAGGTTTGTTTGAATATTTATTATAATTTCATTTTAGAGTATTTTTTATGTTTATAATTATTTATTTTTTCATTGCGTACTATTTTAATTTTAGAAATGAGTTTTGTGTTTAGAGATGTTTAGAGAACTTACTTTTTATTTTGCTTTGGCAATTAATGAACTGAAAAATAAAGCTGTTGGTATTTAATTCCCTATTTATAAATAACGGTATTAAGTATAAACTGTTTTCTCAACAGATTAGACCGCATAAATAAACCATACAACACACCCGTCCGAAAGCATATTACAAACTGAGATTCGGTTCGATTATTTATGCATGCCGAAGTTTATCGATCGAAGCGGACAGTAGTAAATTCATCAGTTCCCAGCCTATGTTTCTACTACGCTGGACCTGTCTGTATATTATTACGAAGAGCTAGTCTGCTCTTGCAATAATAGTAGCAAAAAACATGAAAATATATAAAAATATTTAATTCTTTATAAAATTGATTTGTTTTTAAGTACTATAATAAAATAAATATTTTTATGAAATTATACATAATAGAAAATAAACTTACTTGATAACATTGGCAACCTGTTATAAGATATATATGTTATTTTAAACTTATTGGTTAGCATCGGACGAGTGTAGCACATAAATTATTTTATTATATTACTCAAAACAAATATTCCCAGAAAACAAAATAAACTATAAAAACATTAATTAAGCTACATAAACTCAAAAATAAATTTGACTTATGCTTATCATTTATTACAAAAAAAAATCATAATTTTGTTCAAAACCTTAGAGTCTTACATGTCGAAAACAAAAGCAAAAAAATTAAATTTATTAGAAACCCTGGAAATCAGTAAACTAAAAAATACTGATTCACTTCTGAATGATCAAGTGGATCTTGGCAGTTCCCACTAATAAACCTTTTTATATTGAATGGAAGTCTTTTATTAAGTAGACCAGGTAACACCGATATATTTGCTATTTACCCAAAAATTGTAAAAGTAATTTTAGTACCTAAATACCTTCTGACGAAGCCACTGTGTGGTGAAACAATGAGTAAATTAGTGGAAATTTGCAACAAAAAATAGTGTTTTTGTTTAACATACCGTGTTAAAATTAATTTTCATCAAAGCAACGGCCGAATCTGTCAACTAATATTTATTAGATTTATTAAAATTTCTAGGAACCTAGAAATTCTTTTAAACATTGTGCAGATAAATCATTTTCATGTCGGGTAGTTTTAGTTTACCTTCTTCATTTAAACTCTTGGTAGCAATTATTCTGTTTTTATTCTCACAAGTTATAAATATCTATTCTTTATTAAAACCTTTTTTACTACAAAAGTCCTAGAACCATGGCATGTTACGGGTCAGCCTGGAAACATTTGGACAAAATTTAAGAAAATAAAAATATTAATTTCCAATTTCTAATAATCTTTCCAAGCGTCAATTAGCTGCTTCTAGCGATTTTTTTTATGTTACCAGAACTTCGCATTACCAACAGAACAATGTTACGACACCTAAACTGCTAATTTATTTGTTATTTTTTATAAACATTTTAAGCAAAATTCATGATACCTAAAATTTTTTTTTAGGTTTGTTACGACAGGGTCAATGCCTACGAATGTGGATGTCCTCTAGGTTACATCGGCGAAGATTGCAGCATAGATATTGATCCTTGCGCTAAGGATCCATGTGCAAACGGTACTTGCATAGTTGATCCAACCAGTAAAGAGTGGATTTGTAAATGTAAACCGGGCTTTACAGGTAAATAAGACCGAATTTATATTCAAACATTTATTTACCAAGGACAATCACAAAGTTTTTAATAATTATCTTATTTAAAAAAAAGATGTGCATTTATTTTTAGTAACAACATAATTAGTTTAATTAGAATTTAGAAAATATTATGTCAAAGTTAAGCGTCTATTGTTGATTAAAATGAAATATCTTCTGGAAGAAAGATTTTGGATCATAATACAGTTTTACATAAGTGGTAAAAATACAAGAGAGATCATTTGAACATATTTTGCTAGTCATTGACAGAGTATTAACTTTTTTGTGTTTTGACATTTCAGTTACCTTTTTCTGTTTATTAATTTAAACGTAAATTTCTCATATGTTTTAAATTAGCTGTTATGTATAGAAAAAATAGGACGCTTTCAAAAATGAACAGCCAAATGTGTCTCATTAAGAAAAAGTTAATTTCATGTTGAATCTCTTTTGTTTTAGTTGAAATCATTTTCTTAAGTATTCTTTAAGATTTACTGGAAAAAGTACACAAGTGGGCTATTTCACATTTTTTTTAATACCATTAAAGCCACAAATATGGTTCAGTCTTCGTTGGACTTTATATTACTAATTTGTTTATTTCTAGCATTTTAATTATCAATTTTGTTATTGTTTTTTTTTTTAAGTTAATTTATTGGAGTTATTTTTTTTTTTTCATCTTTAAGGCCCTCATTGTGACATGGATATAGACGAATGCAACATACCAAATACGAAAATCTGTAAAACAGGTCTTTGCGTCAACACGATTGGTAGTTTTAAATGCTATTGTGAACCTGGATATACCGGACTAAGGTATGTTTTATGTTAAAATTAAGATGTCATGTTAAATTACTTATATAACACAGCCACACAAAAAAACCTGGTTATGCTTTTTATAAGACATTTGTTTTCCATAGTAATTTTGCACACTGATCGCGAATCCGGGTTCAAAATTTCGCCATCACGTCACCATTATTTCCTAACCTCAAAAACTGGTAAAAATAGTAAAAATTTGTGAAAATTAATTAGGAAAAACCGAGAATATTTCTTTCTACATCCAACTTTATATTTTTATGGAAAAGTATCTGCTGAATCCAAATCCACGATTAGAATTAAGGGGGGGGGGGGTAAAGTTTGAAACTTTCTTTATTTTTTTTTTAAATTTAATATTTTATCTGTATAACATCTCAAGAATTGTATTAAATTCTGAGGTCAATCGAAGCAAAATTGACGAATTTATGATAGTTTTAATGACCGCTGATCTCACTCAGTTTTGTGCACCTGTTAGATGCATGCACTGAGCGTAGAAAACTTTGATTTTCCCAAACATGTAATTTTTAAAGTCGGTGACAACCATTCCAAAAAAACTACTGAACCAATTGTTTTAAAAATTTGTACACATATTCTACATACAAATAACTAACAGTTATATTTTTTAATTAGTATTAATTAATATAACAAATAGGTCAATTTTATTATCAAAAAATTGACATTTTAACTTCAAAATGATGCAAAAAAATTAAAAATTGATAAAATAAAAAAAAATCGGCGTCAATTAAGAAAACTAATTAATTAATTAAAACCATTTGTTTTTTTGATTTTAAATAATCCAGTGCTGAGGAAAAAAAATGGAGGCACCAGCGAAGAACTGCCATAAATTCGTTATTTCTTTAAATTTTTTAATATTCTTCAAATGTTGTATTGTAATACAGGGTGTAAAAAGTATGATGCTCACGATTTAAATGGGCGATAGTGGAGCTCAAAACAAGTCAAAAAGTTTATATGACATATGTGTCTAAAGTTGACAGATTTTTGTCTAAACGATGTCAAAGTTAGAACTTTAGAAGCAATTATTTGTGAAAACTTTAAGAATTGGAAACTTTCGTCTTAATCAAATATCAGTAGATTCATTTGGTAAAAAAATAAAAATAATTTTTCCCCCAGTAAAAAAGTTAAAAAACAATTGGCTACAGAGCCTACCTAGAATCCTTGTGTCTGAAGTAAAGTCATTTGTAGATATTGCTCACCGGCCCGGCAGCGATACTTTTGTTTGTTTTTAAATCGGGAAAATATGCCGATATGTTTTAAATTTACCACATACGTAGTGCAAATAATGTACCAAATATTTTTAAAAACGGAATGTGTGCAACCGAGAAATCTTATTCTTTAAACAAATTGCTGTTTTAAAACATAATAATTTGTGTTCTTAAAATGGATATTTAGCCAATTCTTTTGGTAAGTTCAACTATTTTTTAATCACAAATAAAAACCAAACAATAATTATGTGTTGTTTTTTACTTAAATTTAATTTTAAATTAAATATTAAAATAAATTGCAAGTAATTTTTATTATTTGTATGTAAATGAACATCTCCTTAAAAAAAGTAAAAATACAAAAGATCGCAAAAAACATTCAACGGTCGACTCGCATTCGATGAAACAGGCGCAGTGTTGCCAACTTTTTTAAACTTTGAAAGGTCATATTTCAAAAACGATTAACTTTTGACCCATATGTTCTTGGCTTTTTCGACTTGTTTTCAGCTCCACTATCGCCCATTAAAATGGTGAGCATCATACTTTTTACACCCTGTATAATAATTTTTAAAATAAATCTATAACAATATGTTATAAAAAAATTCTTAAAAATCGGCCTTTTTTGACAGAACAAACTTTATCCCCCCCTCCTTCCTTAAGGTAGCATGTGTAGTTTTTTTCCAATCTCAAAAAACGGACTAGAAATCATATTTTCAAAATCTTCGCCGATCTTGCCCAAATTTCCTACAGTTTTTTGGGTCACTGATTACGACGAAGACGGGCCCAACATGATAAACATAGGTTCAATTAGCCTTTTAAACTTTTAAAAAATGAAAATATTAAAACGAAAATCAACTTTCAGTTCTTTCGATAGCGGTTTTTGATCGTTTATTTTTTTGGAACACTCTGTATATTCAAATCTTTTATTATTATTCCATCTCTAACAAATGCTAAATTAATTATGTCTATAATATTTCAACCAAAAAAAACTGCCAAGCCTTTTTTTTACATTAGAGCTGTTCTCATCATTGTCCTAAAATAGAAATATGAATTTTCCTACTATAAATCGTTTTTCTTAGGTGTGAAATAGATATTGATGAATGCCTACCTCAACCTTGTCAGAACCAAGCAACATGTGTGGATCTAATAAACAACTATACATGTACCTGTCAACCTGGGTAAGTTATATTATATTAAATTTGTTGGACATTTAGAACGCTATGATCTCAGTAGAGCTTATTGATGGCTTAGTATGAAAACCTCGTATGGCACAAAATATAAATTTTACAGGAGACACCAAAAACTGATTTGCTTTACTATTTTTCCTAGAAGGAAAATTTTAGTTTTATTACTTGTTTTGAATTTGAACTAACACCCACGAAATTTTTTAAGGTGAAAAAACACTTTGAACACTTAAAAAATGCAGAAAATCTTCCATAGATATACAGGGTCTTCACACTAAATCCACTAAATCTTGGGAGCAGCCGAAATACGTGGTTCCTGTTGTTGTCTGTAGAGAGCAGCACTGCGCAGATGGAATTTTTGTAACAGCTGTTATATTTAATATACATAACTTTCCATCTAAAACCACCAAAATGCCATTAAAAGGAAATACAAGGTTTTTATACTAAGCCATCATTATAATTGTTTTTTTGAAGACAAGCTCTGGTTGTATTTGTAGTAGGGAACTAGATTAATTTTAGTATTATCGATCTAGCCGTTCGGCTCAAACACCCTCAAATAAACATACTTAACCCAGATATCCAGGATATCAAAACGAATAATTATATTTGGGAACCTGATATATTGCCATACTTATAAATATTATTATTATGGTACATTCCACAATAATGCGTTGATTTCTCGACCGCGATAAAATTTAAATGACCACCCTCAGTGGTAAACCCAATCATAAATAAGTTGCCTGAGAAATATCTATTGTGTAGGCACCGCACCTTATGAATGGGTTCAGGTCCTGATTACCTACTAATATCAATAGTTTAGGTTAGCTATTTTGGATGCTTAATAATACAAACGAAAATACCTTGACAAATGACTGATGAACTAAGATGAAAAGAGTCTGCTTTGTATTAAACACCTGCAATTTGTCTTTAACCTACATAATATACCAAAAAGTAGGAGCTATAATAAATAAAGGGAATTTTAAGTCCGGACCGTCATGCGGGTACCCAAAGTTTATTGAGTTTTACAACTAACAGTAGCAGGTTAAACGAGAAATCAACGAATTATTGTGGAATGTACCATACATGAGATTTATTTTTATCATTATAACGATCACTTAACCTAGATATCCAGGATATCAAAAGGATTAATTATTGCCATACTTAAAAAAACTATTATTATTTCATGATATTTCTTGCTTTTCCAAACGGCCTTTAATTGAAGTCCTTCCGACATAGTTAAAAATAAGTATTTCATTAAATATTTAGTGCATATTAGATAATTTTTTAAAACTGCAAAAAAATACGCTTAGAATTAGAACCTGACATTTTATTTTTTAGGTATGAAGGTAGAAACTGTAGTCAAGAGATTGATGAATGCGCCTCAAATCCCTGTATGTATGGAGCTACGTGTAAGGACGATATCAACGATTTTACCTGTATATGCCCCCCAGGCTTGGCAGGAAAAACATGTAGTATAAATATTGACGATTGTGAGGTAAGAGTTGCTATAGAACCTTAAGAAAAACATCAGTATTTTTTATATTCCTTAACAACTCGGATTAAAGAAAATTATCTTAAAGACATAAAACTTCCCAAAACGTTAAGTGAGTGACACTTTCCTGTAATATAAAAGCGAAGTTCGGATAGGCTTTAATGGCGGGATAGACAGTTTGTGCACATATTAGGATTAATATGTTTTTCTACAAGCGTTCAAAAACAAAATTTTTAAATATCGACATTTTTATTTTGACGTAAAACAGCCTAAGAATCAATAGCCGGCTACCTGTATGTATTTGACCAGACCTGGACTTTTACAGAGTGAGTCCTCTATACCTATCATACATAGAATGGAGACTTACTAAGCCCAGCGTGGCTGTCGCTTCTGGTAATCAGGTGGGACAGGTATTGAAATTTTACTGATTTAAAATGTATTTGACCACGTCTGCCATTTGGAAATTTAAAAATATATTACTATTATTATCGAAAAATAAAAATGCCAGACCATTATCGCACGCCTAACATCGACAATTTTGAAGCTACCAAAAAATATGAAATTTTAAAAGTAATTGACCAGGTCCAAAGCTGTCGTAATTACTTTTAAAAAGTAATTCAATTACAATTACCAATTATTAGTAGTAGTAAATTACGATTACCAATTACCATGTTTATTAAAAGTAATTTAAGTATCAATTAAAACTAAAAGTAATTAAATATTTTAGCAATTACTCTATTTAAATAACCACATATATAAAACACGATACACTTAACAAACAAAATATTAATACTGATACGCATCATATGCGCACGTCACACAATTCAAACTGCTTTCTCGGCAAGTTCAACATTAAATGACTCTAAAATAAAAAAATATTTTTATCCTACCTCAAACATCAACAGTTTTTGTCACAAAAAAAGTATTGAAACGGTGGCGGTAAGCATCAATCGAAAATACGAAATCGGCGCGAAGGCGGATTCAAAGGGGCCCGTTTTTCAAGATGCTCTTTCTGGCTGGCCAAAATTCCTTCAGTTATTCTATAAAGCAAGGTAATTGAATTTTTCGTAGTAATTTAATTATTTATTAGGTAATTTAATAAATTTCTTAGTAATTCAATTACTTTATTTTAATTTAATTACCGACATCTCTGACCAGTTTGCCATTCAGTTTGTCTTCGTAAGTTGGCGGCATAACTTTTTTAATAGTAAGTTTACGAAAAAAAGTTATTCTTTGTAAAAAGTTCTGCGTGGTCCAAAACCTTAAATGCAACCATCAGATCTCAAAATGTATCAGTTGTATACGAAGTTTATCATGAAATGTTTTTTTCCTTCAGGGTAAAGTACCTTTACTTTTGACAATATCAAAAATTATTATGAAGAAAAGATGTTTAGAAATTAGTTTTAACTATTTAGCATTGTTTATTTACATTAAAAATCATTTTTTAAATTTATTTAGAATTGTTTTATCAAATTTAAAATTATTTAATGGAATGCATTAATGTCCCAACTTACATTTTCAACATTATCGCAGAGAAAATGTTGAAAAAATGTTTTTTAATGTAAATAAACAATGTTGAATGTTTAAAAGTCATTTCTAATCAATTTTTTCTTTATAATAATTTTCGATATTGTCAAAAGTAAAGGTATTTTATCCTAGAGAAAAAAAAACATTTTTATTAAGTAAACCTCGTATACGACTGGTAAATTTTGACATCTAATGGTTGCATTTAAGGTTTTGGGCCACGAAGAACTTTATATAAAGAATAACTGTTTTATGTAAACTTGATAATAAAAAAGCTTTCCATATGCCGCCAATCTACATAGACAAACTTTATTAATGGCAACCTGGTCGATTACCTTTAAAATTCTATATTTTTTGGTACCTTTAAAATTGTCTGCCACGATGTTAGACGCACGATAATGCTCTGTCATTGTTATTTTTTGATAATAATATTAATATATCTTTAAATTTCCAAATGGCAGACGTGGTTAAATACATTTAAAATGAGTCAAATTTCAATACCTGTCCCATTTGATTATGGTAGGTATAGAGGACTTACTGTGTAAAAATCCAGGTCTGGTCAAATACATACAGATAGCCGGCACCTGGCTCTTAGGCTATAAATGCTTTATTCTTAGCAATAATAATATTAGAAGTACGTATAACAGATTTATGGAATATTATAATCTTTTTAAGAAAATAAACCAAAATTAACTACATTATGCCAGCCACACACATTGAGGAAATCATTAGAGGAAAAACGTACAAGTCGGGTCGGCAGCTGCCTAATCTGGAAAACAAAAAAAATACACATTTCGAAAATTCTTAAGGCTAGGACTGCGCAGTTTACCCTCTGAGGACTTCCTTAATGTGCGTGGCTGGAGTTAGAGTTATAGCAGACTCTGGAAAGTTTCCGACTTCCAATCGTCTTCATAAATATTATATATTCATTTAAACAATAACTTAAAAGTGTAATGAATGAATATGGATTTCTTATAAAAAAAATTTGTAATTTGGAAGCGAACTATTTTGATTTATATAAATTGTAAACAGCAAGGTGACAAATAAAAATGATTTGTTGTCTGATCTACGATTTAAAAATATCAAACAGTGTACAGGATGTCCCAAATTCGAGCCTCATCCTTGGGATCTCGGAAACTTGAAGAAATACGAGGTCGATTAAATGGAGGCAAAGTTGCGCAATTTAATGCTGATTAAACTCAAACTCAAAACAGCTTTATTGTCTAAGAGTAAATCTTATTGACAACGCAATTAATATAAACTATATGCTTAACATATTAACCTACAAATAAACATAAATCTAGTAATATCACAAACAAAAAGAACAAAATCTAAAACTAATTTTAATGTCACAAAAAAAAAGATGATATGTAAAAATATAAAAATATAATTATCCAAAATTTAGTCATTTATTTTTTTAATATCAATCAATCAATCATTTATTAGTCTATAAAGATCATATACATGACGTTAGACAGGTCAAAATTAATATACCATAATAGTAAAATAAAACAAAATAAAATAAAATAAAATAACCTTAACATAGATTAAAATGTAATAAAGACAGGACAAATATTAAAAGAGACTAGACAAAGCGCACAAAATACAATCAATATAACAAAACTAACAAGTTAAAACTTTTACTAAGACTTCATTTCCAAAAATTCCGAAAAACTGTAAAATACGTTCATAAATAAAAATTCTTTCAGTCTTTTTCTAAATATGGTTAGGGTCCTCGATTCTTTAATGTAATCCGGCATTCTATTGTAGATTTTAATGCAAGAATAATGGGGTGATTTTTCAAAGGTGGTCGTTCTGTGTTTTGGGATTTCTAGTGATGACGCATTCCTGGTTTTGTAGTTATGATTGTGCAGGTTCTTTTTAAATGCCTCCTTATTCTTATGAACATAAAGTGCACATTTCAAGATGTAAATAGATATTACTGTGAGAATTTTTTAAATGTTTCCCTGCATGATTCCAATGGTTTCAGCCCGAATATGAGTCTGACTATTCGTTTCTGCGATACAAAGACTCTATTGATGGTTGTAGCTTGGCCCCAGAGCATAATATTGTAGGAGAGGAAGTGGTATGCAAAGGCATAGTATCCAGTTATCAGTGTATTAATAGGAACTGTATGTTTAAGTTTTAGCAAAGCATAGTATGCTCTGCTAAGTCCAGCACAAATGTGGTCTATTTGGGGTTCCCAGCTGTTTCTTGAGTCCAAATACGTCCCCAAAAATTTCACTGATGCAGCACTGTCATTGATGTTAGCTCTTGGAGTACTATTATAAAAATGAACCGTCATTGTTTTTTCCTCATTCAAAATCAGTCCGTTAGATGAGCACCACTGATTCATACTTTGACTTACTAAGGAAATTTTTTCATAAAGTTCATCTCCATTTCTGGCCGATATTCCAACAGTTGTATCGTCGGCGAACTTGATGGTTGTTACTGGCAGTTTTAGGTCATTCACGAATAGTATAAATATTAATGGTGCAAGTATCGAGCCCTGAGGTGCGCCTAGGTTGATCTCATATTGGTCTGATTGGAAATTATTGAGCTGTACCAGGATTTTTCTTTCTTTAAGAAAAGACATTATAAGAGAGAGTGCGTTTCCCCTTATTCCCAAACTATAAAGCTTCTCCTGAACAAAACTAGGATTAAGAGTGTCGAAGGCTCGTGACAAGTCAAAAAACAGGCAGGCAACGGCTTTGCCGTGCTCCAGCTCTTGGTGTATGAACTGATCCAACTCAATACCCGCTGTCTCGGTTGATCTGTCAGGTGTGAAACCATGTTGACTGTTGCAAAGGAGTTTGTATTTATTAAGGAAATTCACCAGTCTATTATATAGAAACCTTTCAAAAACTTTCGAAAAGATACATTGGATTGTTATGGGTCTATAGTTCTCGATGTTTTTTTGGTCACCTTTCTTAAATACTGGAACCACTTTTCCTATCTTTAGAGCTGCCGGAAAAATCCCTGTTTCAATTGCTGAGTTAGTCAATATAGTTAAGGGTTTGACTATTTCATAAGTTACAGCCTTGAGCACCTTTGCTGGAATGCCGTCAGTACCCATTGACTTTTTGTTTTTTATCTGAGACATAATACTCAGGATCTCCACATCGGTGGCTGGCTCTAGGAAGAATGAATTGGGTTGGCGATGAGCAACTGTGGGTGCATTTGAAGTTATGTTCCCAAAGTGACTTTTTAATTTGTCTTCTGCTATAGTTGCGAAGTACCTTCCAAATTCATTGGCTACACTTTCCTGATCAGATAATTCACAGTTGTTTATGGCTAGGTTTATTGGCGTGTTTTGCTTTTTCCTTCCAAGCTCTTCATTTATTATGTCCCAGATCTGTTTTGATTTATTTGGTGCACTTTCAGTTCGTGTTTGGTTGAATTCTATTTTTAACCGTGTGATATTTTTCCTGTACATTTTTCTTCTTTCTCTATAATGGTTCCACAGGTGCTTATTATCGGTTTGTAGTGCTAACATATATAAGTCGTAGATGTCGTCTTTAACTTTTTTTAAGTCCGCAGTATACCAGTTGTTGCTCTTGGTCATTGTTTTTATATTATTCCATGGACAAGTGGAATTGTAGTGCCAAACAAATGTCTGAAAAAAGCTATCAAATGCCATATTTACATCCTCTGTGTACACCCCTTCCCAGTTCTCGTGGCTTAAACTTTTTCTGAGATCATCTAGATTTTTTGTAGAGAGAGTTCTTATTTTTCTTGATTTGGCTTTTAAGGTTTTTGGCTTTATTTCTAAATTAATTTTCAGTTCCTGTAGTGTATGGTCAGATAAGTGTGGTTCTATTATGTTGCAACAGATAAGGCTCTCATCAATGTTTGTAGTCATATAATCAATCGCTGATTTTGACGTTCCAAAGATTCTTGTCGGTCCGTTGCAAAAGTTTTTAAGGTTAAATGAATTTAATAAGTCTTTCAGTAGTTTATATTTAGCGTCGGTCTTTTTAAAGCTACATATGTTAAAGTCGCCACACATAATTATTTTCTTGTATGATTTCATACAGTATGCAAGGAGATCAGAAGCTTGGTTTATAAATATGTCAACATTCCCCGAGGGTGGCCTATAGATCGCAATCACAATCATTTTCATAACACAGGAGTTTAATTTCAATCCACAGCATTCGATATGCATTTCAGTTGCAAAGTTTTTTATCTTTTCAAGTGATTTTGCCACTACCTGGTTTCTGGTATATATTGCAGTACCACCATGAATGTGTTCCTTCCGGCAAAATGATGTTTGTAGAGTGTAACCAGGAATTGTTATACTAGAAGTTGCACCTGCCTCTTGAGTAATCCAAGTCTCAGATATGCATAAAATATGTGGTTGCTTTTCATTGCATAGGATTCCTAATTGGTTTAATTTATTTGCAAGATTCTGAATATTGATGTTATGTATAAGAAGTTGATTTTTCTGGTACTTTATGTGTTCAGATCCAACTGGGATAGTCGAGGATATAAAAAAGTTTTGGCCGGTACGTTAGTGCATATTTCTGTTTCGTCTTGTGTAGGCTGTAACATAGTCTGTTGTTGATTTTGGTTGGCATATACTTGCTCAGTGTTTGTACCAATATTTATTAGTTTTTTCTTTATTTTATTCGCAGGAACAGTTTGTTCTATGGTTTGCGTGGACTTTGAAAGTTGAGTGGTCTTATCAGAGATTACATTTGAGTTTCTTCGTGGATTGTCCTTTTTGTTGTGTGTTGCGTTGGGCGACATTTGACCATATTGAGTTTGTTTAATTGCCTGTTCAGCTTTCTCCTTATCTTTCGTTGCAGGAGCTTTACCCTTTGTGTCACTTATTATATTTTGGTGAATATATTTGAGTACAATCCATTTTTCCTTGTTTGTCAACTGTCCTCTTCTATTACTAATATAGTATGGATTGATTATTTTATTGCAGTCTATGTAATGAGCTCTCTGGTTGGTGCGGAAAATACATGATATTTGCTGGTTCTGTTGATGAATGAATTTATTTAGGATAGGTTTATCTTTTACTGGTGCTCCTATAATTATTAAATTTGTGTTTTGAGTTTTGTTTATTAAGTCCTTTAAAACCTGATCTTTTATGACCTTTCCTTTTCTTGCATTTTCGTTTGTAGTAAATATTATTATGCAGTCATGTTTATCTAGTTTATTTGATACTGGCGGATGCGAATCTATGATATCTTCGAGTAAGTTACTTTCTGAGTACTGGTAGTTTGTATCATAGGTATTTCCTGCTATAGATTTAAAGATTTTCCATGTATTGTATGAATCATTTCCTCCTAAGAACAAGACTTGGCGCCGCTTAAATTTATTATTGCTTTTGGAATTGTCATATGTTTTGTTTGGTTCATTTAGACTTGGTTCAATTACCTTGTCCCCTATTTTAAGCTGTTGCACTTGTTCATTCAGTCTCCTGTTCTGTACTTTAAGACAGAGATATGGCAGGACACAGATAAAATACACAAGTATAAAATAACATATAATTTTCCTAATTAAAATTGTCATTAAAAAACTTACTAATACAGTAATAAGATTATGATAAAAGCAATTTTTTTACCTCCTTTCTAAACCCAATCCCATTCTGCAGTTGTCTTAAAGTTGATGGTAAGTGGTTAAACATCTTTTTGCCTTGATAAATATTGAATTTTTTCAATGCCACCTTAGACCTTTAAATATTTTGAGTACTTTCAAAGACTTTTGGAAAAAACCGAATATTTGCAATTTTATTTTAATTTTTTATGACTCTATTTAAATAGATGTAACCAAATAAATTTTCCACTCCTATTGCTCCTTTTTCTGTTCTACAAGATAGTGTTATTAGATTTACACACCGACGTTTCGTCTTTGAGCTACAATCGTCAACTCTGTTGATAATGCACTTATTTAAAAAAATTATATTAATGGCAATTTCTATAAGAAATTATGTGTGTGTTTGAGAGAGACAGATAATAGATTTTTGGTACGATTTTACTAGAAAATCATTAAAATAATTTTTTTGAATAAGTACGATACATCATTGGATTTGGGATCTGAATAGCTCTTAAAATCCGTAATAAAAAATTCAGGACCATATTTAAAAAAGAAAGTTGATGATGGCAGCTTAATGACAAAACGTCGGTGTGTAAATCTAATACCACTGTCTTGTAGAGCAGAGAAAAAAGCAATAAAAATATAATAGTTATTTTGTTATATCTATTTAAATAGAATCCTAAAAAAATAAAAATGAAATCGCGAATATTCGGTTTTTCCAAGAGTCTTTGGAAATATTCGAAACTTTTAAACTTTAAGGGTGGCATTTTGATCAGTATAAAATTGCACAACTTTGCCTCCATTT
The DNA here is from genome assembly GCA_019359885.1 of Listronotus oregonensis. NCBI lineage: Eukaryota > Metazoa > Arthropoda > Insecta > Coleoptera > Curculionidae > Listronotus > Listronotus oregonensis. The sequence goes on along the minus strand of JAHBCN010000786.1, from coordinate 72,350 downwards.
AACCGACCTCGTATCTCTTCAAGTTTTCAAAATCCCAATATACATTGTGGTTCCAAAAATTTTAGAATGTGCATTATTATAGATTTGTTTAAAATTTGGCTAAAATTTGGAAAAGAAAATAAAAATGTTTTTTACAAAACCCTTATTTGTTAATAATATTTAGCCTAGAAATTTTCTAAACGTAGAAAAATCGTGCATTACCTAAATAACAGATAAAAAAATTCTGGTACTCGGTCTGGAAATAGAATACTTTGCGGACGCAATAAATAAAATATAAAGTTAGTTGTCGTCGATTACGCAAACGATATTTTACGAACACTTCTTATTTATTATTCCTCTTTTTTATAGTCCTCCCCTTGTCAGAATGGCGCTGAGTGCATTGATGGTCTAAATGAATACACCTGCAACTGTACAGACACTGGTTATGAAGGTTTACACTGTGAAATTAATATAGATGATTGCCTAGGAAATCCTTGCTTTAATGGAGCTGAATGTATTGACAAAGTCAAGGATTATGATTGCAAATGTCATATGGTATGTATAATATATTGACCCTCAAAATATATAGCGGGTCCAAAAAGTCCGACAATAAGTAAGAATAAAATCTACATTACGTTTGGCTTGTATAAAAGGTTGTTCAGGTAAAGATATTTTTTTCTATTTATCAACATGACAAACAATGCACAAATTATTATTTAACATATATTGTGTAATATTACACAAAACCTACTATTTATTTTACTAGAAAAAGAAACAAACCAACTATTTTCCTCACTTTCAATGCATTTTGACAACACAAGACTTACACAATTATGAAAGTAAATTCTATAGAAATGCTACACATACAAACAGATACCTTGAGTCATTTAATTTTATTTATGGAGTTGTAAAAAATCTATATAATATGATAAAAATATTTAATTATAATAACAAATTTAATTTTTGAACCAAGAGATTAGCATCGCACACTCTCTTCAAAAGTGACAACTCAAAAAATGTAGTTTTACACTAAAGCCAAAGGAAAAATTTACCTTTTAGGTTAATGAATAGATTAATTTCAACGAAGAACAAGATTTTTTAAAATATTTTTTTGAGCTATATCGTTTTGTAAAAAAAAATCACAATAGGCCCCTTGCACATATTTTTTTTATTGGCAGAAATAAGCCTTTATACCTAAATATCTGCTAAATATTTTTTTATACGAAATTTTATAACAAGTTACAAGCATTTAAAATTCAAATATCAAGCTAACCACACGTATTCATAACGCCTCATTGACAAAGGCGACCGCGGCTAAGTTCCAATATTATACCTCAGATAAAAGCGGCATAAATAAAATACCAAGCGGAACTAATCCGGATAAATCTTCGTTTGACAAAAACATATTAAAAAAACGTATTGCATTGGTTTAAAAAGTCGGTAACTATGGTTACAACAATAAAAACGTATTGCATTATTTTAAAAAGTCGGTAATCGTGATTACTTACGAGGTGTTTTTCTCAAACGATAATACACAGTTTTTAAAGCTTTTGGCCGTTTTTTTATAAAATGTATTATTTTTTTGTGGTAATGGCGATGGATTTAGACGGTGCCATTACCCTTCACATTTATTTTGCTGCCTACTGCTACTACTACTGCCATCTGAACATTGAACACACCATCAAGCTCGCCAATTTTCACTTTAATAACTTCAATTGCTTCATTTAATACTTTTAAACCGTCTTGTTTTTCTGGAGTTGAGGTAGTCATCACTAAAAACAAAATATCACACTGAAATAAAGTAGTATACATACTACTCAATAATATTGATGGATAAATAAAAACTTGATGATATAACGATTTTTATTTATATCAAATAAATAGTTGAATCTTACCAATGTAAAAATTTTAAGTGTTTTTATGGAACAAGAAATCTATATTTGTTCCCATATTTCCATAATACATTTAATAAATTATTTATTTAGCAAAAAAAAACTAACTCACCATACAGTGGTGGAGCAATCAAGTTAAACATAATTGGCAATTCCTCAGTAGACAAAACAAGTCCAGATTTTAAAGCAGCCTTAACGGCATAAATTTCTTCATATCCATTACAGGCACATTTAATAGTGGCTTTAATCTGTCAGTCTGAGATGTCAATTTACCTTTAATGTTGCTAAGAAGCACTTCTTTTGTTTGGTCGTCCAGTTAACATTCACTGCCAAAATAGGTTAATTTACATTTAACCGATTTACCTTAAATCGGAATAAAGGAATGGTATTGATTTTTTTACTTTGAATAAAATATATTAACAAAGCACAAAAAAACTAATATTGGAACTCAGCAACCCTTGTGTCGTCACACAGTTTTTTTGGTCTGACGACAAATTTAAAGGGCCAGTGGAGAACTTTCAATCATACTTACACCAAAACTATATTTTTTTTCTGAGAAAAGATATTTAGGAAATGGGTCTTTGATAGGTAAAGAATATAATAAAGTTAATGTAAGGGGCTCAAGGACTAGTTGTTTTCGGCAGAATTTAGCTCGTAGCAGTTCCTTAGAATTTACTTACTTCTGGGGGTTAATTAAGGAAATTCACTTGTGGCGCTGATTTCCCAATAAAATATGTTTTTTTTAAGACTCAATTCTATTAAAAAAATTGAAATTAAGAGATGCGATTTAGATATACAAAAGTAATCAATTTTCTATCTGTAATATTGGTGTTTTTTGTAATCAGCATTTATTTTTCTTTCTTTTTTTTCCTTGTTTCTAGAACAGCCATTAAATTAAGTTAGAATGCTACGGCCGTTTTACACATACGATGATTATTTTGAAAATAATTAATAAAAATTAACGTTTGTGCGCATGGCTGTCACATAAATTATAATAATAGTTTTACTAAAACTTATTACATGTATCAAACACAAATTAATGTAAACTACCAAAAATCCATTAAAAAACCCTCATCAAAATTTTTGATATAATTTTCGCCATAAATTTCACTAGAATTCTCGTATGTGTATAACGGTTGTTGGAAACTTTCTTATTTAAGCTACCAAATTTAAGAAAGAATATAATTCCTAATTTTAAGATAACTGACATTGACAAACTTTTAGGGCTTCCTGTGTGATTATTTATTGACTAAAATATAAACTCTTTTCAGGGCTATTTAGGGAAAAACTGCGAGATTGACATTGATGAATGCGAGAGTAGTCCTTGCAAATATGACGGCATATGTTTAGAAAAATCCAACATGACTTTATATAACCCCAGTATTATTGCCAAAATCGGTTACGAGTTGCCCGAAACGTTTCAAAAACCATTCAATTATGATGACGCAGAAGGGTAAGAAAAAACTTTATTAAACGTATCTTTGTAACAAGGAAAGCTTATTAAGGGATCGTAAATTTATATTAACATAAAAATCAAATCAAACAAAATGTATTATGATCAAAAAGTAATCTTACTTTTTATATAAATACCAGTGGTATGCCGGATCGTTAAAAATGTATATCCGCGGACCTCTGAAAAAGTGATTATTTTATATGACATAAACAGTTTTAGTGGTAACTTGATAATTATTTTAATTAACATGTCATAAATAACCGATTTTAAGGAAAACTTCTGGTTAAATCTCCTAGGTGACAATCGGCGGAATTTTAAAAATGTTTATGCAATTTTGAGGTTATGTCAGTGGGGCGTTATAACTCAAAAACTAGCGGGCTCCGACAAAAATCGGTAATTGGCCTGATAAGTAAAAAATCACCTGACAAACTTACGAGTCTAGGGATTTTCCAATATACTTTACTTACTTAAAGACTTTATAGCAATTTTCTCTATTCACAATCACAAAAGACTACACAGACACTATAGTCAGTTCTGCATACACGCCTTGATTACTTATACTTAGTCTATTAAAAAAAACCTCTATCTTTTTAAAACTCGCAATTCATTAAAAAACTTCAGGAAAAGACAACAACAAACGGTACACGGCAAGAAACGAGTAAGTTTTCTTCTTGTTACGTCAAATTCAAAAGTTGTTCGGCTAAGCCCGAAATCCGAAAGTCGTTCGGCTAAGCGGAAAATTTTTCTTTTTTTTTTTAATTTTCAAGTAGCAGTTGGAAACGTATAAAATTTGCAGTTACTATTTCTGCCAGTATTCTTACATTCAACTATACACACTATGCACCATTTTTAATATTTTTATATAATTGTTTACTCTTAAATCAAGCATGATTTAACGAAAATTTGACCACACCGAGCTCTGCAATCGATTCAGCTGTCCTCCCCACCATACACTCCGCTCTCTGCCAATACTTAATAATTCATTAATAGCCCTTATTAATATTATGATGTTTTATTAAAAAACAAATATATTACAGGCAACTAAAAATACACAAAACAAACATTCTGTCCTTTTAGGACCTTTTAATGCGAATAACAACCATTAAAACATCTGTCAGGTTGGTTGCCCACAATTGAAATGCATCCCGAACATAAATTTAAGAAAAATTTTATTTTCACCATTTATTAACAAAACGATGTCCGAAAAAATATTCCAACTAACTGGGGCATTAATTAGTTATTAATGATCCCATTAATGACTCTTATTAATACCACTGTTCATTAAATAGCTATATAACTACTATAATCATTGTTTAATGTTTTTGCCATATAAATGTGCCAAATATGTGATTTTATAAAATAAAAAGTAATTTAAATTAAAGATAGTTTTATTTTATATTTACCTAACTTTTTTTTATATACCTAATGAAATTTATTAATGTTAGGAATCCGCTAAAATGTAACGGATACGGTTCTTTTTGCTTCTCCCTGTATAAATACTAATCATTAACATAACACATCATTTTTTCGTGAAAAAGATCCTGCGGGAAGATTTACATACCATCCTACAGATATTTGTTTTTAATTTGTAGATATGAATGTCTCTGTGTTCAGGGTGTAACAGGTCAGAACTGTGAAATAAACATAAACGAATGTGACTCGAATCCCTGCCAGTACGGCACTTGCACAGACAAAATAGGTGGATACCTTTGTGAATGTGAAGAGGGATATGAAGGAACTCATTGTGAACAGGTATTTTTTCCTTTAGTTGGGTATAATAGGTTTTATTTTAGACATATATTTGAAAATACATTTAAATAGCCACTTGAATTCGTTGTGCGTAATATCAGCCTATTTATAATGAGATTTTTTTAGAACATCGACGAATGTGAAAAATACGATCCCTGTGTACATGGAATTTGTGTCGATAAAGTTGCTAACTACTTTTGTAATTGCGATGGGAATTATGGTGGAAAAAATTGCTCTGTAGAACTTATAGGTAAGTCAAACAAATTTTAAAAATACTACATTGCAATATAGTGGTATTAAGCGATTAATGATTTAACTACAGACAGTGATTAATAAGTCCTCGTTGGGTACTCGCAAAATCTTTATACAATGGGAGCGTTTCGGTCCTGGTCCCGGGGTATACAGACTGGGTGTGCTCAGCCCTATTGACCCATATGAACTGGGAGATCGCCCGAAACAGAATAAAGAAAAACCCCAATAACCCCAAAAAATCTAATACTTTATCTACATTTCGGTGGCAAGTCTTACCACCGTTTTCAGGATAAAATTAATGTATAAAAAACTTAACTAAAACTTAAATAATAATTAAAATCGAAACTGTTAAAAGTTTGATATAAAAATTTTAAAAAATGAGATTGTTTTGTTAAAATTTATGACGTAATGTCATAAATTGTAGAGAAATAAATTTATACTTTCCGTGTTTCGATTTGGTTTTATAAACGAGAGGCCGATTACTAAATTCGTAACAAAGACTTTATAGATATATTATCATTTTATTCTTTTTAGGTTGTATAGACGAACCCTGTCAAAACGACGGAATATGTAAGCCATATCTTATAAACGAGAACGAACACAACTTTAACTGTTCTTGTCCCAATGGATTCCATGGTCATACTTGTCAAAATAAGACTACCATGTCTTTCTCAGGTAAAATAAATTTTCTAAATAAACATCCAAACTAAAAATAGTGCAATTAAAAATTTAAAAACGCTTAATTATTGTTATATATGTTTTTTATTTTTATCGGTTTATACAGGGTGTAAAAATATGATGCTCACAACATGCTCAAAACAGTCAATAAAGCCAAAAACACATGGGTCAAAAGTTAATTGTTTCCGAAATATGGCTTTTCAAAATTTAAAAAATGTGGCAACACCACTCCCGCTTTATCACATCGAGTCGAAAGTCGAACGTTTTTTGCGAGTTTTTACATATTTACACCTTATTAAAGAGATGTTTATTTACATAGTGACGACTACTTTACAAAATTAGGCTCAATAACCATTTTAAGAACACAAATTATTATGTTTAAAAACAGCACTTTTTTATTTTGCTTGAAGAATAGAAAGTCTCTAATTATAAAAAAAAAGAAACAGATACATTTTAGTTTAAATAAGTTGCTTAAAATGTCATTCTTTAGTTTCTACACAAGTCTCACTTCGACGAACCCAGTTTTTGCGTAAATTAATAACATATTTTCCCTATTTAAAACATTTTAACCGGACAAAAATATGGCGACAGTACGCACAATGTACAACTGACTTGACTCAACGCCCAAGGCTTCTGGGTAGCGCTGCTGTCAATTGTTTTTAAATTTTTAACTAAGGAAAAAATTAATATATTTTTTTATTTGTAGATTAAAACAATCAAAACTTAGTTTATTTTTTAGCAAATGTGTCTTCTGATAAGCGATTAAGACGAAAGTTTGCGATTGTTAAGGTTTTCAGAAATAATTGCATTCAAAGTGTGTCACTTTGATAACGTTTAGACAAAAATCTGTCAAGTTTCGGCACATATGTCATATAAACTTTTTGACTTGTTTTGAGCTCCACTATCGCCCATTAAAATCGTGAGCATCATACTTTTTACAGCCTGTATATTAAGAAAATATTGGTCCTTTTAGCTATGATGGTTTTAAAATTAAAAATCAATGATGTACCTTGGCCAGTTTGTAGAATTGTATCACTAGTTTGTCTCTTACTTTGGGGTACTTAGATTATAAGCATTTGTGGACGGTCTTGAGTGGATAGCGCTGTATATAATTTGGTTAGATTTAATTCGATTCTTCATATCTTACGTGTTATGTAGTGACAGTATCTTATATTATAAACACTTGACATATTTAAAACTAAAAGGGTTTCAAAAACAAAATTCACCAACGTTTCGGGCGGCTTAATCTCTGTCCATTCTTAAGTGTTAACCAGCTAATTAAAAACGGACAGTGATAGACTGCCCAAACGTGGTGTGAATAATTTAAATAAAGACAATGGAAGTTCTAAATTTCATAAGTGTCACTACCGGATCATTGCCTACCATATTCAGACAGACTTAAAAAGTTTGTTTTCCTCAGTTTTTCCTTTTGTTTTAGGGCATTCATTGGTTACAGTTAACACCAGTAGAGATGAAGGTTATGATATACAATTCAGATTCAAAACTACATTAGGTGATGGACTTTTAGCATTAGGTATGTGTACACTCACTGTATGCCAGAATTAATAAGTTAACGAAAATATTTAAAAACATAATTATAAAATAGTACAACATATTTTACAACTTTTTAGGTAAAGGACTAACATACTATATATTAGAGCTCTCCAGAGGTCGCCTAAACCTTCAGTCGAGCCTTTTAAACAAATGGGAAGGAGTTTTCATTGGTTCAAATCTAAATGACAGTCACTGGCAAAAGGTGTTTGTAGCAATAAATTCCACGCATCTAGTGTTGAGCGCCAATGAAGAGCAGACAATTTATCCGATTACGTTTAATGAAAATTATAACGTGACGTCTACAAGGTAAGTGATATATATATATATATATATATATATATATATATATATATATATATATATATATATATATATATATATATATATATATATATATATATATATATATATATATATATATATATATATATATAAAAAAAAATAAAGGAGGAAGTCTTGGCGACCAGTTAAACAACAAAGGTAATAAATTTCTTGGGCGGTTAAGGAGGGGGGCTAATTAAAAGGAAACACTTCTTAGTTTAACGAGTTTTTAAAATATTTATTTCCTTCTTCAGGTCTACAATATGGAAAAAAAAACAATACAAAAAAAAAGCAAATCTTTCTCAATTTTAGGTATACTTACAACTAAATGCATTATTAAGAAGTTGGTAACATCAACAACAGCTGAATTTTACAATTATGTAAGGAAAATTGTTAAGTTTTCGAAAAATTCATATTAATGTTTTTATTTCTAAGCTGATACATTTTTAAAAAATTTTATAATTATTATTAAATGAAAGGACTATACAGAATGGATGGATTTCTATACCACTTTATTCGTTTCAGGGTCTTTTTTAGTTTTGTATTTTTAAGTTTTTTATTTTGGAATGCAGTATAAGGTCGGGCATATCTAGGTTAAAGTTAAGATATTTTAACTTAACTGGAAGATAGATTTACTTATGACTGAATGTGCAAGTAATATGTAAAATTGAAAAATTAGTAATGGTAAAAAAAATTTTTAAACAGTAAATATGTAGTGTCTTAATGATCCGGAACTCTTATCTCTCACATAAGAGCATGTTTGTATGTCGTGTATGTCTGTGAGTGTGTAGGTATACCCTTATTTCACCTAAGGGTAAGTGTTTGTGGGGGTGTGTGTGCATGTGTATGGGTATGTGTGTAAACCCTTATCTGTCACCTAAGGGTTAGTGTGTGTGTATGGGTGTATATGTTGGTGTATGTGCACCCCCTTATCTTCACCTAAGGGTTAGTGTTTGTATTGTTGTGTGTGTGTGTGTGTGTGTGTGTGTGTGTGTGTGTGTGTGTGTGTGTGTGTGTGTGCAACGTACGTGACCAAGAAAACACAAATTATAGATGTATGATGATGTTTTATCTATTCCAGATTTTATGTTTTATTATTTACTTACAGCCCCCGCCCATAGCATTCCATACACTTATCCAAGATTATATTTAGGTCCAATGTAGCATAAAAGTGTTAACAAAAAGAAAAAAAAAAAACATAAAGAAAAAAAAAGGGAAGGACCAGCCTACTTTTTTAAAAGTGAGGTTCAACTGAGCTAAAGAGTGGAATTACAAAAGGAATTGTTAGGTTATAAAAGGAATGTTAGGTTATAAAGAAGAGAAAACCAGAGAATAAAAAAAAAACCACAGAATCAAAAATCAAAGTATTAAAAAATTAATTATGTTAACAGTTATTGTTAAAATATTTTAGCTTGATGAAAAAGAACTATTGGAATCATTGTTTGTTTTTTTGTTTTAAGTTAAAATTGAAAAGTTAGAGTAAATGACACTTAGATTGTCAATGTCAGTTTTTTTATTGATGCTGTTAGGATGTTTGTTTATATATATATATATATATATATATATATATATATATATATATATATATATATATATATATATATATATATATATATATATATATATATATATATATATATATATATATATATATATATATATTTTAATTGATTTACTATAGTCAGAATTATATCCATTTGTAGTGACGTCATTTTTGTTTATTTTTGTTTAGTATATTCCAAACAGCGGTGACAAAAAACTTTTGAAAAAAACGATGATTATTAATTTTTCATATTTTTGTTTAAGTAAAGTATCCGTCACTGTCAATCAGAAACATTGGTGTGTCAACTTGTTGTCAAAATTTATTTCGAAAAGTTTTAAATAATATCGAGAAAAAGATATAATAGTTACATTGTTAATATACGTAACATCTTGGCTTTTTTTTTAACTGAAAAAGAAACAAGTCCGAAACGGGATCGCACTTCAAATTGAGAATGTAATACGGCGAGCCGCAGATGCAACAAAATTGAGTCCAACAACGATTACAAATATAAAGAAGAATGGAAGAAAATCAAACCAGGATTACGCTTCCAGTATGTCTTCCAAGCAAAAGACCGCAAAAACCAAAATTGTAATATATTGGAAAAATATAATTCGGGACACAATTTATTCTACATACGCCAGAAAAGAATGTGTAACATTAGCAACAATAAGACAAAAGTTCAGGGAAGAAATTGAGTATTTTGAGTTGTCCATTGATTCCTTAAGAAGATGGATGGATCAAAAGTATAGGCTTCAAGTAAAAAAATCAAATAATAAAAAATATTTGATGGACTTGCCAGATTTTGTTCATAAAATAATCAATTTTTTCAGGGAGTATATCAAAAATAAAAATTTAGATCCAAAAGGTTTCACTCAAGTTTTTATTGACAAGACATGGATCTTTTGATAAATACTACAAGATTATTTTTTTGAGATTGAAAGTATATAGACGAATGTAAACATTATAATATACTGCTAAATCATCATTTGTTAATTTGTGAACGAATAAATAACTTAACAGACTATTAATTTTTAAACGCTAAAGTAAATTTTCTAACCTAATATTGATGATGACAGTAAGTTGTGTTCAGTAAATTTTATTTAATTCTTAAGAAAATCTGTTTTACAAATGAACTACCTTAATGTTATGTTTTTTTTTAGCTTTCCTGTAACGTACATTGGTGGTATACCATCAAATTTGCGAAAACTAACTCACGGCCAACCATTTTTAGTAGGTAAGCAACAGATACCATCCTATACTAAATTGTACCTTTACATCTCAAAAATTATTATTTGGAAAATCGAACTCTTTCGATATATCTAACAATTACTGCCAAAAAACTTTTAAAAAAATTATCAACGTTTCGGTGTGACAAATTAGTCACCGTTTTCATACTATAAAAAAATAAAACTATTTAAACTTATTAATATTTTGAGAAGATTTTTTAGTTTATTTATGACATTATGTCAGTATATGTCATAAATGTTATCCATATATTTATGGGTCAATGCATCTGAAGTGGTCAAAAAAAAAATGGTTGCTTGACCATTCTTAAAAATAATAAAACATTATATGTTGTTTCCCCTATATCTCAAGGCTTAAAAGCCAATTTTTTTATATTTTACTTCAGGCAGCTTATTGATGACGGCCATTTTGGTTTTGGTACACCGGCCAAATTTTGGGATTGTATTGTGTATTTTACTTCAAGGTCAAATCTGCAAAATTATTCGTAATCAAATTTGAAGAGTGTATACTTATGATTTTGAGGACGCTAAGTACGAATCCGTGGTCAAATCTGTAAAATTAAAATTTGGCAGATTTGACCTTGAAATATCTTGTTAACATGACCCGATGGGGTCAAACTGACCACAAATTCAGATTCAGCAACCTCAAAAACATAAGTATACACTCTTCAAATTTGGTTGCGATTAATTTTGCAGATTTGACCTTGAAATGCCCTTAACCCTGACCTGATGGGGTCAAACTAAACCCGGATTCGGATTCAGCGACCCCAAAAACATAATGACCATTGACCATGGTCAAGTCTTTCGGACCTTCAACTTTTTTTTATGGGGCTGTGTTATACTATTATCTGATTAATTAAACAATCATATATATACTATAACATTCTATAGTAAATGTTTAAACTGCTGACCGTTTTTTAGTACTATTTTCTGTTATAATTATTTTTAAATAATTTTTTCATTGTCAGAGTGACAAATTTAGTTTCTTTATTAGTTACTTAATTATCCTAAAAATAAACAATAACTGACGTATAGTGTCTTTTACATTTTTGATGTAGAATTAAATAGAGTCAAAATTTAGCAGAATATACAGAGCGTTCCATTATAAAAAACGTGAAACAATGAATACTCTGTTTCCGAGAACCCTTTATATTTACCAATACTGTTAATAAAATTTGTGTCACCAAACGCACATTTTTTATTTTAAGTTTTTTTTTGTATCATGTGCAGGGGCAGAGATATTTAATGTATAAATAGAGTTGGGACCAATGAGCTGACAGCATAGATAAAGAAAGCTTTTTTATTCATAAACGCAATCGAGAGCTGCGCCCAACATGTTTGTTTTCATTATTGGCGATAGAATGGTACAAGAATAGTTTGTACAGGGTGAGTCAACGATAGAGTAAAGTTCATTATTTCATTGGTTTCAAAAGTTATGAGAAAATAGTAAATACAAAAGATGTAAAATTCTTAGGATGCACAATTTAAAATTATTTTAAAGTATACAGGGTGGCTCAAAAAAGCGTGACGAATAAAACATACATTTTTTTAAATTCCCTATTTTTAAATTTTGTTTTGAATTCCTTTTAAAATTCTTCAACTTTTTTATTATTAATATGATACCTAAACCTAATAGTTTTCCAATATTTCAATTTTTCTAAAAAGAAAATAATTTTCACACTTCCAAAAAAATTACGATAGCGCCATTATTTTTGAAGGTAGATCACTCATATTTGATATTAGCGTTATTCGAAGATGACGTAAAAGATATATGCAACGGAATTTTAATTAGATGCTACAGGGTGTTCAAAATAAACGAATATATTTGGATCATTTTAAATTGAAAAATCTCGATTTTTTTAAATGGCCACCATATATATTATTATTTTTCTGAAAGATCTTACAAAAACCCACAACTTTTATTAAGTATGTCATATACCTATTTTTAATACTTTGCGATTTATTTTAACTTTGCCAATATTTACCCTTCTTTCTGTCTAAGACTATTGCTATAACATTAGTTGGCCATTTTTAAATTTTAAATTCACAGAAAAAGTAAATAATAATAAATACCTATTACTACAAATTAACTTATTTTTAATTATTATTATGGCGCAATAAATGTTCAAAAATATGCCCTTCTACTTGGATACACATGTTTAGTCTTTTTCGTATATTTTCTTGGACGTTCCTTAGCATAAACGGTCTTATTCTCCTGCACGCGTCCCGAATCCTATTTTCCATATCTTCTGGTGTTGTAGGGGATTCACATAAACACGATCTTTAACATATCCCCACAAAAAGAAATCTAGTGGTGTTAAGTCACATGATCCAGGGGCCATCCAATGAATCCACCTCTACCGATCCATTTCTGTGGGTAAAGATTATTTAAAAATTCTCGAACTTCTCGATGGTAATGCGAAGGAGCTCCATCTTGCTGAAACCACATTTGTTGGATCTCAATGTTATCAAATTCTTGAATAAGTTGAGGTAAATCATTCTGCAAAAAGTTTAAATATCTAGGCCCGTTAACTGTTTCGCGAAAAAAATATGGTCCAAAAACATTAAAGTGTTTTATTCCACACCACACATTAAGTGACAGATGGTTTTGGTTTTGCACTTCCCGTACCCAGACTGGATTAACTGTTGAATAATAGTGCATGTTATGACGATTAACTGCACCATTACTGCGAAAAGTAGCTTCATCGGAAAACATTATTTTAGACAAAAAATTTGGATCGGCCCCTATTGCTTCATTTATAACGGTGCAGAAGTTTACCCTTTGTTCAAAATCGCGGTCTAGAAGTTCTTGGTGTAGTTCCATTGGAAGGGTGATATTTGTGTTTTCTAGTGGTGCGGTTAACGGTAGATTGGGATGTATCAAAGCTAGCTATTTTACGGCTACTGACCGGGGGGTTTCTTGAATTTAAAAAATTAATTTTTTTTCCTCATTGGTAGCATTCCAATTTCCCCTTTTCCCCTTTTTTATATTCAAATACCACTAGCATTAAACCGTTCCATTAAACACTAAAAGATTGCCTAGTCGGTACACGTCTATTAGGGTACTTCGCCTTGAAAAATCTTACTCCCAAACAAAAAACTTTGCGCCTCACCCGTATATAAATCATATCAATTAATTCATTTTGGGGGAAAACCTACTTTTTTTTTTAAAAATTTAAAAAATAAATTTTTAATTTTTTACTCAGATGTCAGGTTAAAATTTGAAATTCATTTTTCGGGGGGAAATAATGTTTAGCAATAGTCTTAGACAGAAAGAAGGGTAAATATTGGAAAAGTTAAAATAAATCCAAATATTAAAAATATTTAATACTTAAAAAAGTTTGGGTTTTTTTTGTCTTTCAAAAAAAAAATAATATATATTCCCTTTAAAAAATCAATTTTTTTTAATTTAAAATAAAAATATTCTTTATTTTAAACCCTTCTCTTTAAAAATTCCTTCTTTTTTTCGTATTTTAACCTTATCAAAATGGGTTACCTTCAAAAAAATCCTATCAATTTTTTTTAAATGTGAAAATTTTTTTTAAAAAATTTTTTGGAAAAAAAGGAGGATTTTTTTTAAAAAAAAGTTGAAAATTTTTAAAAAGGAAAAAAAAAATTTAAAAAACAAAAAAATGTTTTTTATTGTCCCCTTTTTACCCCCGTTATTTTAATTTTAAATTATCCTCTTTACATCTTTTGTTTTTACCTAAGCCAATGAAATAATGAACTTTTTATTTTTCCCCCACGTGAAAATTCCAGGAATCATATCCGCCCTTTACGCATTGGCCCTGCCTTACCATTTTAATTTATTAAAATTCCAAAAACTGAAATTTATACAACAATTGTCACAAAAATAACCCAAACAACGAAAAATTAGACTAAAACCCATAAAATTTATCTTGGCCAATACGCCTCTACAAAAATGCACTGTTTCACTTGTTTAGCCCTTTTTTTAAAACTGTCCAAAAAAAAAATATTTTTGACATCTTAATTTTATACATAATATTTATAGTGATAAATATAACAAATATTTTTATTTTTTAAAATAAACAGTAGACCTAATTTGATGTAATTTTAAGATTCTTTAAGTAAAATTTTCAAATATAGGAATTTAAAGGGAAGGAAGCCCAATATTAAAAAAAAATTGCCCGGGTGTGCAGGGCAGCGGGAATGGGGGTTGGGCCCCGGCGGAATTTGCGCAAGAATAGTAGGTCGGGCCGGTTTTCAAATTTTTGTTACTATCTAAAAAATTGACATCATCAAATGTCAAATTCCAACATTCACTTTTTTTTTATATTTTTTTAAAAATTGTTGGTTTTAAAAAGGATACTACCTAGAATATTTAAAATTATTGTGTAATATTAGTTTTTTTTATCTTGTATAATATGGAAAAATAGGTGGCCCACTTTACGCCCTATTTAAAAGGTCGATATTTTAAATTTTTTTTTTCCAAAAATCTTTTAAAAAAAAAAAAACCCCTTTTTTAAAAAAAATTTCAAACATTTTAAGTATTATGTACTTATAAATTTTGTGATAAAAAAGGGCAAGATAGTGTAAATGAGTTTAACCCCCCCTAAAATTCTGGTTGTTTAAAAAGTGAAATTTTTATAACTGTTTTTTTTGGCATATTTTTTCACAAAAAAACTTTATGAAACAGAATAACGGGTTAAAAAGTTTTAACCTTTGGCCTGAGTATCCATTGTAAAATTGTTAAATATTATTTTTGTATGTCAAGCAAAAAGTTGATAATGCAAGGTTGAAACCAAAAAAATAAAATTTTTTTTAAAAAAATGGTATTGTCTCGAAAGTTGCCTCCTCTCCGATTTTGATCCCCAAAATTTTGGTATAGGGGTTTTTGGGGGCTGATTACAAACTGAAAAATATCTTTTCGGCAACGTTTGTTTCCAAAAACTTCATCATCAAATTGAAAATTAAACTAACCTTAGTTTACTATATTCTCCTTTTTTTGTACACAATTCTTGATTTTTTAAAAGTGGCACACGATATTTTATAAACACCTTTTAAAACCTTTATTTTTATTGATTTTTTATCTTTTTTCCTTAAATTGCGAACTTTCCTTAAAAAATAAAAATGTAAAAAAGGGTAAAATAAACATAAAAAATTTTTTAAAGGGTTTTGAAATATTTTTTGCCAATTTATTAAAAAAACCCCAAAATTTTTTGGAAAAAAAAGGGGAATATGTAAATAAGGTTGTTTTTTTTAAATTTTTTGGGGGGAAACTCGAAAAAAAAAACATTGCCGAATTTTTAATATACTATCAAGTAAATGAAAGAGAAATATACTTGGCAGCCACGCTTTACGACAAAATAGTATCTGTAGTAACCATTTTCCCGGGTTTTGGTGAATTTTATTGTTTGAGTACAGAGGTTCATTCATCGCTAGGCAGAACCTTAGAATGTACGTTTATGATGCCACGCTTATGCCAAATCGATGCTTTCTCCAGTTAACCTAACAGCTCATTGGTTGGAACCCCCTGTATATAAAAACAGCGCGGTAAACCGTAGTTAATTACTTATCTAATAGTAGTAATAGATTTAAGATCGGTAAAAAGTTGTAACATTGTAAAATACTAAATAAAGTGTTGATAAGTTATACAGAGTGTTCAAATTATCCGACCCACGTATGAAGATTTAGTAAATCGTAAGAATAATTTATTTTAGGCTGTGCAGAAGACATCCAAATCAATGGAGAATGGGTAATTCCACAGCCAAGAAACACTACTCACCTCACATTCCAAAATACCGAAATTGGTTGCGTTAGAGAGCCCCAGTGTAATCCGAATCCTTGTCATTCTGGTGGTCACTGTACTGATAAATGGAGAGATTTCAGGTAACGATTTTTTTGTAATGAAACTTAAATTAAAATAGGAAGCAATACGGGATGCCAGTAGATATAGAGTAAATTCTTAGCATTACAATTTAATATATTATTTCTTTTTCCCCTGCCCTTCTCGCCTACGTCGCTAGATCCACATCTACTATTTACAGAAAATTTTAGATATTACCGTATACACATCTGTGTTGTTACTATTATGTTTTTTCAGTTGTTCATGCACACGTCCCTATCTTGGAAATACTTGTCAGTACAATTATACAGCTGCTACCTTCGGCAACGAAGATATAACTGAGTCTTTAGTAACGGTAAGTAAATAGAAGCAGATAATTTCCATAAATGTGTTTTTTTTAATTTTCCACCCTTACAATGAAAGTTGACATATAAGGTTATGATTGGTAAATATTTTCTTATTTATGATGTAGTATATACTGTATTCATTAAGTAACGGATAAATTCGATTAAAATTCACGTAATTTGTTCTGCGAAAATCGCCCGGACACGTCGATTTCTATTTTCGATTACGCATTTTTTGACATAAAATATATGTATACGGTGTGATCCACAAACATAGACAAGATTTTTTTTAATAGCACACCCTGTATAATTTTCTAAATTTTCATTTTGCACGTTATGCTGATTACAAAATTAATACTAACTTATAATGCTTTACAAATTCGATTTATTTCAACTTGATTGATAAAAAAGTGTTAGTAACACAGTTTTAGCCCGCTATATAATTAAATGTTTGAATTGAAAACCTTCTTGTGCCTGGCGGAAACCTTGGGCTATTAATGAATTCCTTTTGAACTCTGTTTTCTCTGGTTTTCAATTTAAACATTTAATTAAATAGTAGGCTATTACTGTTTTACTTATAGTCCAGTAAATGAAGGGACAAAGCTGTAAATAAATCTGTACAGTTTTCTCTTGTGGCGCAATTCTTAGGTCTTCGGGGATGCTTTCGAGCGAAAAAAAGTTTATCAACATTAACAGGTGGGAAAGGGCTGAAAATGGCCCCTCAAGGCCCGAAAAATGGGTTTCCCGCTAATATCTACTAAAATATGCGAATCGGAGAATTTTTGTTTAGACAAAAAATGAAGATCGCCTTGTCATCTACAAAAATGGTCCTTATAATTTTTTTCGAAAAATCGATAGTTTTTTAAATAACGACTCAAAAGTCCTCTTATTTCAGCTGCTGCTAGAATGCCGCTATCTTCATGGATTCACTTATAAGCGGGCGGACGAATTGTTCCATTACTCGGGCAATAATGTACATTTTTTAATCATTCAAAGTTCATCGGAATGAGAGAACCCGTACCTATCATTGCATATGAGTTTGGGTCCATTCTGATTTTTCTAGAATATAAAAAAACAGTCAAAGTTTTTTTTTTCACAATATTTTGACAGTATCCCATTAATTTATTGATATTTTTTGAAAAAATGGTTTGTTATTAACATTTCTTTTTTATAATGAGATCTTAGCATCTTTCTTGCGTTTTGATAAAAATTTTTTGCCCATCTGTATTTTTAGCCGTTTGTTTGTATCAAGTGTAAAATGTTATGGATTTTTCGACGGCCGTTTTTGCGAAAAATATTGGTGTTGCGAAAAAAAGGTAAGGACCATTTTTGTAGATTTTGAGGTGATCTTCATTTTGCGTCTAAACAAAAATTCTCTAATTCGCATATTTTGGCATATATTCGCGGAAAAATTATTTTTGGGACGGGTTCCCAAGTCGGAATCGTGATAAACTTTTTCTCGCTCGAAAGCATCCGCGAAGACCTAAGAATTGCGCAACCAATGGAAACTGTACAGATTTATTTACAGCTTTGGGTACTTTCAGGTCTTCAGTTATTGTACTATTATTTAAGTTGAAATAAGTCGAATTTGTAAAGCATTGTAAGTTAGTATTAACTGACCGCAGTTCAAAAGTTATCAAGTTTAGGCCTTAAGTGTTATAGGGTTTTGTTATCAGCATAACGTGCAAAATTCAAATTTAGAAAGGTATAAAGGGTGTGCCATTAAAAAAAATATATAAGTAATATATCTTCTATCTGAATCACCCTGTATACATATATTTTATATAAAAAAATGCTTAATCGAAAATAAAAATCGACGTGTTCGAGCGATTTTCGCAGAACAGAATACGTAAATTTTAATCAAATAAATCCGTTACTTTATAAACACAGAGTATAATTGAATACATTTTTTTACTATAGTTAAGAAAATACATCTTTAGGTTGACGTTTTTGATTCCGCACGACGAGCTATAAGAACAATAGTTGACATATCCATGTTTATAAGAACAAGACAAAGCAAAGGTCAGATATTTTATCTGGGATCAGCCTTGGGTAGTCAGAATTTAAATGATGATACTTATATAGCTGCACAACTAGAAAACGGTAAGTAGTAAAAAGCCATAATTTATAATGCATATTAGTGAAGTTGAAATTTCCAAGATTTATTGAACAAAAAAAATACTGCGTGTAGCAGATGATGGTTTTGATTAATAGTCGATTTACGTCCTGATAATAAATACATTATGGTATAATTTGTTGCAAATTTGTTGAGACTGACTTGTACCTGCAAAAGGGTTTTACCAAGGAAGTTTAAAGGTGTATGGAAGCCCAATACTGTAGAACAAAATTGTCCAGGCGTGCAGGGCACCGGGAATAGGGGGATTGGCCCCGCGGAGTTTGCGCAATGAATAGTAGGTCAGAGCCGGACTTCCATAATTCTTTGTTACTATCTATAAAGTTGACATCATCAAATGTCAAATTCAAGCATTCACTGTTTTTTTTCATTTTTTGCACAAAATTGTTGGTTATTAAACGATTCTACCATAGAATATTTAAAATTATTGTGTAATATTAGATTTTATATCATCTGACATAATACGAAAAGAATAGATGGCGCCACTTTACAGCCTTCTATTTAAATGGTCGATATTTTTCGGAGTTTTGTATTTTTACCAAAAATCTTTGTAAATAAATAAAAACACAATTTTTTAAAAATAAATTTCAAACATTGTTTGCTAGTTTCATGTACTTATCACCAATTTTGTGATAAAAGAAGGGCAAGATAGTGTAAATGAGTTTAATCTAATCCTAAGATTGTGGTTGTGCATTAAAAAGTGAAAATTTTTATAACTGCTTTTTAGGCATATACTTTTCACTAATAACAAACATTCATGAGAGAGAATAACAGTGGTTAAAAATGCTTAGTAACCTTTGGTACCTAGGTATCCATTGTAACAGTAACCGTTAATCCGTTAAATATTATGTGTCTACAGTATGTCGAGCTTAAAAACTTGATAATGTAAGTTTAAGAAACCAAATATATAATTTCTTTTTAAAACAAATACAGAAAAAGCAAAAAGAAACTTTAACTTAAAATTGTACTTTCTTTCGTTCAATTAGAGGGACCTGTATATAATAAAATTTGCCTGGTCTGCCCAGTAATTAATAATTTTGATCCTTTAAAAGAATGTACTAAATTATTGAATGAAATAAAAGTACCTAAATGTAAACCTTATTTCTTTTTAATAATCCACAGAAACACACAAACATTGTGGAAATCATCTAAAAGATAGTGAAGATTGCCTTACTTTTCTCACTGCTATTTCCTATGAAATTTTCATTATTTTATTATTCATAATTGATATATTATTATTTATTCGGTTACCTAACGTTACGTCTCATAAAAAGCACCTAATTTAAATATAAGAAATACTTACCTACAGTAAAAAATGCCGGGTATGTTACCCTTAGATTTGCAAGACAAAACCATACAACCTCTAGTCATTTTATTATATTATAAGTAACAAACAATAAACACAAAATTATAGTCACAATTTAATAAACACTAATCACTAAAATAAGGTTTTTATCTATCCAAAAAACTTCTGCAACCACAAAATATAATCACACAAAGCAAAACAATCGAAACTAATACGGCCCTCATAAAAGTATAATGTGTTGCCTAACTACACACTGATTTATCAGTGTGTAAGTAGGCATCACATTAAATTATTTCGTGGAATTTTGTTATTGCGCAGAATGGGCGGAGCTAACTCTGACAGTTATTTTCATACTGGGCTGCACATTTTTTGATCGAATGGGCCATAGCATTGGGCTTCCATACACCTTTAAACTTCCTTGGGTTTTACTTGAAACCTTGCCTTTAATGTGATTTATTGCCATACAGGAGCGCATTATTGATTTTTTGAAATAAAACTATAATATAATTTCGTTTATCTGTTTATGATTAAGTGTCACTCTCTAGCTTATCACTACTATTTACATTTATTACTACTTTATTTAGATTAATAAAAAACTGTGAATATTGGTTTTCGATTTTTTTTAACATGCTCAATACCGTCTTGTCGGATATTGTTTTTACTTGCCATGTTTCTTTTTAACTGAGCCCAAAGCAGTTCAATTTAAAACCTCATACCCTTCCTGTTTTGCCAAATGGTCAATAATATGCTTTTTAGGTTTTTTCAGATTTCCAATAGTTGCTTTTTCGTATAAGTGTTAAAATTCATATCTTGTAACAAAAATGCTTTTAAGTTGAATTTGTCGTGGACACGTCTGTCATAAGCCTTGAATAAAAATTATTCAATAACAGTATTATTTTATTTTTGGTAACAAGGTTTCTGAAAACCATTTTTTTTAAAGAGAGCTGTCCATATCCTGATGATAATCCAATAAGCAGTTTTAAATATTTTTAGCAGACATAACTAGCCTTCCTTCTACCCAACCGTCTCATCTTCCACAATGTAAAATGGTAATTCGTTTTCCTCTATTGAAAAGCACATCCATAGTGCACTTTTGTTGGTTAATAAATTGACCTACCATTTTCTCAGTATTTTCGAATATTTTTCAAATATTTGTTTCGCCATAGAACTAATCTTCTGCTTTCCATGACAGATTGGCTTTTATCAATCTTTTTAAATTTAAAGCTATTTCTGCTTAAAAACCTTCACAAAAATGTTTTGGCACAGACTATAATTTCTTTTCTCTCCAATTATTTTCCTATTATACTGTCTAACGTAACGTAGGAGACATTTTTTCGGCCCACATGTTATAAATAAGCTGTCTTGTGTATCCTAAATGATGTGCTTGCATTGCGTTGTCAAAACTTTTGATTTTTTGGATTCATATTTGTCATTTTGGCGTTTCAAGTAAGCTATTACCTTTTTATATTGTGAAATATCCGTATGCTTATTGATTTGAGTCGTGCTTTTGATCATAGAGTATGTAGCCCATAAACTAGAAGCTTTAAGGACTTTTTCTTAAAACAAATAACAAAATTATAACCTATGTACAATACATAACTGGAAGAAGCTTCCTGGGCTGCATTAAAAATATATTCCGAGTCGTTTTTATTAGCCATTTCGATAATTATTGTTAAAAAATCGCTCTTTAAAGATAAGTTTATTTGGATGCTGTCAACCGTTGTTAATAACAAAAAACAACAGTCTGATTAGGTTTAGAATGCCAAGTTACGGACACGTGAGACTACTACGTTTTTTTTAGATTTTCTCAGGAACTATTATTATAAACTGATTTTAATATGAATTGCAAAATAGGCAGTTATCTACAAAATGCAAAAAATTGTATACGCACCTCGTCATAGTTTTTACGTGACTCGTATAGTATTTAAATCCTAGCTTCGCTCGGATTCAAACGTATTATACAGTATACTCCGCATATAATGGACTCGAAGGGACCAAGAGATATAGTTCATTATTCCCGAGTGTCCATTTTATGAGATGCAACAAATTATGCACAACTTAATTAAAAACTGCATTTTATTGGTAAACAGGTATGTACAACATACATATGTATAAAAACACCACTTACTGGAAAATTGTTTGCCCTTTTTTGTTGAAACCACTCGAATAACATTTCGTCGACCTGAGGATGTGAAGGCAAACGCATTTTCTTCTTTTGGTCTGTAATTTTCCAAACGTTTTTAATTTTTTCGCGATTCTTTCAAATATTCGATACAGTGGATTTTATTAACCCCATTTTTAAACACGCATTTGCCTAAGAATTTCCTTTCTCAATATGACTTATGATGAAAGTTTAGAGACAAATACGGCACGCCGAATAACATTCACAGAACAACTGCAAGCGCGAACTTAAATAAAATCTTGTTTAATTTTGCAACAGAAAATACCATTTCGGGGAATTCGCGGAACATCTCGCCTATGATGTGGACTAATTCTTAGTCCGATACAAGCAAGTTTCCATTATAAACGAGTACATCTTGTCCGAGGAATTTACATGGGCTTAATCCGGGACTTTAAAATTCGTTCATTACATGCGAGTTTTCATCATAAGCGAGTTCATTATAAATGGATTATACTGTACTTGTCAAGTAAAATTCCTTGTTTTTGATTTAATGATATTATTCAAAATTTTCTACTTTCTCAAAAATAGACATTTTAAAATTGAGACTGATAGATTTAACGGTTTTAAATTAGAGCAGGTTTATCGAGCACCCATTATTCAGAGCATTTAGGCAGAACTTAAAAAATATAAGAATTATCTGCTTTAGGTGAACTAGTTGTAAGAATACAGTTCAACGGGTCTGGCGAAGCCTACCCAGTATCAGGAGTCAAACTGGATAATGGATACGACCACCTTATAGAAGTCATTAGAAATGTGAGCTTAGTTCAAGTTAAGTTAAATGGAACGGAATATTTCAGGTAAGGATATTTATTTAAATTAACAAATAACCACCTGATACAGTAACAATGCTTTATTGTCAATACAAAGTACAATAGGTATTATCATCAAAATTGCCCTGTTCTGCCCATCGGCAGCAAACGGCCCTTAAAGGGTTAAAACACCTCTTCTCGTGAGTTCAGCAAAGTCTCGCTAAAGGCCGATGTAATAGGCTCACAGTCTGAATAACCCTGATTTAGTTTCTCGACGTTTTTCATAAAACCGCTTTCGTCCGTCACAGATTGCGGCTCGTCAGCAGTTCTTCTAAGGTTCGTCGTCGACTACGATTTCCCCAGCGGTCGTTGGTGCGGTATGGTGGAATCGCCTACCTGACTTCTGCGGAGGTCTCGACGCTTCCTGCTGTCTTCGTTGTCGTTTCCTTTAGGCTCTCAAGGTCAAAGAGGAAAACGCGTAGCTCACCCTGATTGACCTTTTTTTGAGCGACGTTATATTATCGTCTCCTATGCCTAAGATGAAGAGATTGCCCTCTAAGTCTACGTAAGATCGTCTCCTTGCCCTCGTCTTCAGCAGGTTCTCCAGGTATCCAAAGAGAAGTCTTGGTAAGCTTGGTAGTTGGTTTATTCCAGCCATGTAAGAGATAGATCATCATCACATACAATTCTGAAGATCTCCCTAGAGTAGGTCCACGTGCTAAATGTGGGAGGCATTGTTTTGCTTGAGGAGGCAGACATGATATTTTTGTCCAGCTTTTCCATGAGCTTTTTCTTGACAATAGGCTCTTGATGACCAATGAGTGAATGAGTAATAATCCCGAGAACTCATTGTATCATCAAAAATTACCCCAAGATCCTTGACGCTAGATAAAAGTGATAGCTTTTCGCCCCTAATATGGTTGACAGTATTAATTCTTGTTAAATTTATGTAAAAATCAAACTAAATGGTTGTTTTTCGAATGACAAGGTCCTAGACTTCAGGTTTATTTTGTGTATTTTTAGTTGCCTATAGTATAATCGTTTATTGATAGAAAATTATCAATTAACAAGGGCTATTAATGAATAATTTGTACACGTTAATAATACTCATAAATATAAATAAATGATCGCCAAAAAAATTAATTAAATAATTATAATTTAATATGTTTTTGCTTAGCAACAGAACATGATATCCGGATCTGACAGAGGGACATAATTAAAAGACTAATGAGCAGGATGCATTTACATTTATTTCATTACTTTATTCCTTTGAGGTCTTGTTAAAAATAGTTGTTTCCGATTTTGTTATTCTTCCAATTTTTTTAATGGTAGACCCTGCTATAAAGAATAAATTAAAAACATAAATTCTTTTTTTCCATAAGAAATAACAAATCAAATTTTCTGTCCCAAAAACAAAAAAGGTTTTCCATATAGGAAACAGTTAACATTTGTACAGATTTTGGTTTATATGTTTTTTGCACCACTTTTCAAAAGATCGCACTTGTGTTTTGCTGTTAAATTTTATGTACCAAATTTTTGTAAACTGTAATAAAATGTATGCATGTAATTGAATCAACTGTGATTTGTTTCTCTATGAGATATTTTAATTAATTAGACTTTTCCTAAAATTTTTCTTGTAGAAAAACGATTTCAGCCAACGGTATTTTAAATGCTCAAGTTCTATTTCTGGGCGGACAACCCCAACTTAGATCTGTTCGCCAAGCAACGGATATGGTAACTCCTAAAGTAGATTTAGCACCCCCTACCGCATCAGCTGCTATTACATCAAGTCTAAGTAATGTTAACTTTAAAGGAATTATACAGGACGTCCAGGTAAGTTGAGCATTAATATTTTCCAGTACTGAAGGCTCTTAATACGAAACAGTCATGTAGGCTGAAGAAAAAAGAATTACCAATGCATCTTTTGCTTTTTTTATAGATAAGCAATGGATCCAGTGTAATGGTAGTAGAATTCTTCCCAATTTCGGCTCCAGAATTGTTTATTCCGCCATCGTTTGGCAATGTTTCTTTCGATAGAAGCCTAGTTTTAAAGGGAGTAGTATCAGATGATTTGTGTCAAGTTAATCCATGTCATCATTATGGAAAGTGTATAAACACTTGGAATGATTATATATGTAACTGTACAAGGGGTAAGGTTAAAAAATAGTTAAATGTTTTTGTTTAATAGTTAACTGTATAATGGATTATTTTAGCAGTTCATTCTAATCACAACTAACCTCCGTATACAGGCTGTTATTTAATAAGTGTCCGATATTTCAGAGAGTATTTTTAAGGTAAAAAGTTCCTATGAACGTGTGGTCTAGGTAAATGCTTCGTTTTCAAGATACAGCTTGTCAAAGTTTTATTTTTATTTTTTTTCTGCATAATTTTCTAAATAATGTCGATTTCTGAACGAAAATTGGTACCTGGGAGTTTTTTGACATGAGAAATATGAAATTGTTCTTAATTTAGCTCTTACTTGTAGGGGGCGCTATCTACATGTATATTCTCACTCTCAAAGGCTCATGACTTTTTGTACAACCTTGTATTTATATTTTTGGTAAAAGAAGTTAATTCCTTAGTCATTTTTACCCGAAAAAGGTACTCTTATTAGATGTCGCTAGGAGCAACCGTTTTCGAAATATTTTGGTTTGAAATAATCGATGCATGTGCTTTTAAAAAAATGAAACAATTTTGTAAAATAACTTTTTTTAAACCAACATGAAATTAAAAAAAATGAACAGACGAACACTAAATATAATAATAAAAACGGAGTGAAAAACTAGATCAAAATCACAATAAATGTTGGAAATGCCCACCTCCTGCCTGTAGGCAAGCATCCAATCTTCTCATTGATTTGCGTACCCTTTGAAAAATTCCTGGAGTATTTTTAATCATTCTACAAGAGTCTATTAATCGATTCCTCAGTTCTTCAGTTTGAATAGGTGTTTGGTAAACTAAGTTTTTTAGATGTCCCCAAGGAAAAAAAACAAAATATTAAGGTCTGGCAAACTAGGAGGCCATGGTTAAGGCCCTCCCCTACCTATCCAACGATTACTGAAATTTTGATTCAAAAACTCTCGCGCCTGGATGCTACAGTGTGCCGGGGCACCGTTATGCATAAACCACATCTCATTCCGTAGTCTAAGGGGTACATTTTCGAGTAAAATAGGCAAATCCTCTTCAAAAAAACGACGATATATCTCGCCATTTAATCTTCCCGGAAGGAAAAATGAACCTATCAATTTATCTCCTAGGATTCCTTCCCACACGTTAATAGAAAACTGTTCTTGAAAATGTAACTCCTGACTCCTGTATTGCATGTGGGTTTTTATTTGACCACATATGATTGTTATGAAAATTACGTATAGCGTTACGTGAGAAATTTGCTTCGTCGGTAAACAGAATAAGATTTTCAAACAAAGGGTTTAGAATAAGGCATTGGAGAAACCAACGACAGAAGTTTATACCTAAGTTGTGCATATAAATGTTGCTAAATATTTTTGAAAAATGTGAAGAATAATAATATAATTCGTTCAACTCTTTTTTGTAAATTTTAGGTTTTAAAGGAAAGATTTGCAATGAACTTGAGTTTTGTACCCTGGAGGGCTGTCCAGCAGGAGCAGAGTGCAGAAACCTGGAAGACGGTTATGAATGTATCGCAAACGCTACCTTTAATGGCATACAAGAACCTTTACTATACACGTTGACAGTGTTACCAAATTCAAGCAGAGATTTTGATGTTGGAGAGATAGAATTAACGTATAGAACAAGGTCAGTAATAAATTTATATTATTTTAACACTGAAGTGCTAAGAAATTGGCACAGCTAAGTTATTGAATAGAATATAGTTTAAATGATGCAGAAGGATGGGAATGGGGTTTATGAATCGTAAATTAGCTGATAAAATAATATTTGTTTCAGATCTTGGGGAACGCTCTTATTCGCAAAACACAACGCAGACTATTTCACTGTATTTATCTATCACAACGAAGTAGTGATACAATGGAACTTTGGTGCAGGTATCACAACTAAGAGATTTAAGAAAGATAAGTTTGACGGGCAATGGCTTACTTTATTATTGGTTTTCAAGGATCAAACTTTTAAAGGTATAATATTTAAAAATATACATTTTCGACTTTCTAGTCTTAATTCGTCGGGGAAAATTTTCCCTTATTTAACTTACTCATGTAATGTGTATTTTGTTAGGTGGCTTTAGAGAAAACATTTTGGATCAATTGCCAAACATCGAAGTCATGCAGTTTGATATTGTCTCCTTGACTGAACTGTTTAAAGAGGGTGACATATACATCGCTGGAAGTGACAATAAGACATTTGATTTCGTATCAGGTATATAACAATGATAACGTATTAGTTTCTATTGATTTTATTAATTTGTAACTAAGACCCATTTGCATGGCTGGAAATGGAGGAATATTTAGGCGTTTTATTAAACAATTCTAAATTTCCAGTGATAAAATTATTATTTCTATAATACATGTTTTGGGATAAGATATTGTTACGTACAGGGTCATCCATCAAGGACTGTACAGGGCCATATTTGTGGCATAAAAAAATGTATTTTTTCCTGTAAAATCCTGTAGAATACTTAAGGGGATAGCCACTGTGACGACCGAGTGATGTTCGGGAATTTTTTTGACGGGGATGATTAAGGAGTTTAAGGATCTTTTTTTTATTAAGTGCACATTGAATATAGTTTTTACAAATTTTCATTAAAAAATATTAAATAGTTACATAGGTATAAACGATACCGTAAAGTAAAGAAAAATCCCCCCTCACAACGACATTGATTTCTCGAAAATGGGTTATCTGAAAAAAAAAACAGGTTATTTTTAACGTAGCTGATTTTAAAATTTTTGATTTTTACTATTTTTTAAGATTGCTTGAATAAAAAAATAGACGAAAAAATGAAAAAATATTCAATTGATCGCCATTTTATAACTATGTTATTTTTTTTTTAATAAAAATTTGTAAAAACTATACTTAATACCCCGATTCCCAAATTCCTTAATTATCCCTGTCAAAAATATTTCCGAACATCACTCATTTTTTCGGCCATCATAATAACTATTCCCTTTAAGAAAATGATTTGAATTGACAAAAGAAATACAACATTCAATTAACATTTTCTTAATCGGACACCTTTTTGTTAGTTTGTTTTTAAAAGCTCCTAATTTTTTTATTATGTTTCAGTAAAAAAAAATTTCATAACCAACCGTTAATTTAATCCATATGAGAAATTTGCAATTTAAATTAGAAAATAGCAAAAAGTAACAATTAATAACTGAAATGCCAAAACAGAAAAAAAAAATCTTGTCAAAGTCCAGCGTTTATTACTACTTTTAATATGTTTTGGTATGGTAAACTTCTTATATTAATTAAATTAATTAATTCTGTTATTACTAGAAATAAATACAAAGTTTTTTTATTGAAATGTATTGACAGAAATTAGTCACTTTCAAAAATGAACCAGTATACAAAATTTTATGTCTGGTGTCTTTTATCCTTATGTAACTTATTTTCTTAAGTGATTTTTCGGATTCTACAGGAAAAAAAACACAAGATGGCTATTTTACTTTTTTTAAGTACGAGAAAAGCCACAAATATGGCCCCGTTCACTTTTCGGATGATCGTGTACTTGGAAAAATTCGTAGCAAAATAAAAGCCTAATAAGACCTAACTAAAATTATCATTTATTATGTATGGCTTAACGACATATTGACAGTAAATCAGCTAATTACACAGGCCCACAAAAAAAAGTTGTGAGTGCTGGATGTCGGACTAGGAATTTCTGACGTATTTTTTGCCGCTGAACCCGAATCTAAAGTCAAAAGTGGGGGTCAAACAGCAAAAAATGGAGAAAAGGCGTAATTTCAGATATTAACGATTTTTTTTATTTAATACTTTAATATCTTAAAAACTATTAAAGATACACGAAACTTTATGTGACCGAAACTATGTATTTTTATAAGATCTTTAATTTAATTATATAACCTTTTTGTCTAAATGCAACATTTTTACAGTTATAATCAAAAACCGAATTTTTAGGATTTTTTCTCTATTAATTTTTTTTATTTTTGGATTTTTTTCTGCAAATTTTGAGTGATTTGGAATTTAAATGAATAAAATAAATAATTTATTATAAAAAACCCAAAAAAATTTTTTTTTCTATTTTGGACTGAAATTGTTTGTCAAAATTACATTTTCATTTATATCTCCTTTGTTATTTATCTTAATAAAAATATTTATATAACTTTTTATATAGACAATTTGAAAAGCTCTCTTTTTTGTTCTATGAAATTTTTGTACCGTGTCGGTTTTTTGGGTTTTTCTCGATTTTTTGCTGTTTGATGCCCAATTTTGACTTCAGATTGGTGTTCAGAAAAAAAAATACACCAGAAAATCTTTGTGCACACCCAGCACACACCACTTTTTTTGTGGACCTGTGTTATTATTTAAAATAACATTGCTAAAATTACTTGTATTTTTGTTATTGCTTCTTAAGAGGATTCATACCTGCTGTTTACAAGCTATTTTCTTTTAAAGAATGGCACCAAAACTAACGAACGAAACTAAACAAAATTTTGGAAATATATTCCAATTATATCGACAAATGAGGGAAAGGTATTAAGAAGTATCATTTTTTTAAACTTTTTTTTGTTTTTGTTATTGTATAATATTTATATTTTTTAAAATACTTTCCCTCATTGTTTACCATTTTCCCCATAATTTATGAAGGGTCCAAAATTTTAAATAAACCCCTAGTTTTTTGACAATTTTTAAATTACGTAATTAATAAATTTTTGGGAGAAAAAACGAAGCCCATAGATTATAAATACATCTTGGCAACGCAGCAAGCTTATAGGATACCGACGCGGTGACATCGGGGGCGATTTTCATGTCTATTTTTAGCAGATTAGAATAATATTTAATATTTTAATGTGTTAATGTGATTTGCATTTTTAAAGATGGGACGGACTAAAAATAATATATATCTACATATATGATATTATCGTTATGAAAGGTTTATAATTAGGGTTTTCATAATTTATTAGAGTGATGTCCGGACAGTCCATCAGATCCTAGGATAAATAGCGGCGATTTTGGCCATAAAAAATAGATGAATTGATGGATCATCATTTTTTTTTAATTCTTTGTTTTTTACGGCGAATTCATGGTAGTGATAGCAAACATTTTTAATCTTTTTTTCTTAAATTGTTCGTTTTTTTTTATGTATTAAAAAAAATAAATATCAAAAACATAAAAAAATAAAGAAATTTTATCCAAAAACATAAAAACCAATACTTTTTCAAATTTTAAAGGCAAAAAAGCTATCGAAATGTTTATTTTTTCCTTTAACTACATTTTTATGGTAAATGCACCGTAAAAAAACAAGCAGAATTAAAAAATAAAAATGTTAATTTTTCACCTATGGCCAAAAAATTAGGTTGACGCCAATTGTAAATAATTACTATTTTTTCGCTATTTTACTTATTGAAATGTTTATTGTAGAAAAAAGATAGAAAAAATTAAATTACGGTTAATTTATTTAAAATGATTGAAAGAGTTGCAAGAGATTTGAAAAAAAAATACATTTAATTCGTAAGTTTTAATCAGTAAATTCGCGTAAAATGTATTTTTTTAATTTCTTGAAATTTTTGAATATTAAGTTATAAATTTAAATAAAGTTTAAATCAAAAAAAGCACATATCTTCGACAGGACTCTAACCACGGACCATCTGGACGCAAGTCTGATACTCAAGCCATGCACAAACTATTCGGTTCATAAGCGTCCTCCCATCTTTGACTGGAGATTTCTCGAAAACGAAACAGAGTTGGCACCTACAATTTTGGAGTTTGGTTGGTACCTACCCATTCTATAAGCACGCGAAGTGGGAGCCCATAATCTCTCAGACCGTCCCCTGATAAGAGTAAAACTACTTACTGAAAAGTATACAAGATAGGTTAGATGGATCCTTGCCGCACAGGGGACGTGGGCGTGTTGCAGCGCATTACCAATCAAAGCGCTGCGAATAATTTCGCACGCGAGTTACAAACAATATTTTTTCTACAGAGACTTTAATTTTATTAAAGTAAAGCCATGAACGATATTTCTTATTATAAAATTTAATGCAAATCATTTTTTTAAAACATATTAGTCGAATCTGTCCCATATATAACTGCCCATTAGAAATATTATACGTGAAGGAAAAGTATGTAATATTGTTAAATAAGTCTATTTTTTGTTATATTATTAGGTAGTATTTTATAATTTGTCTTACTTTTATGATTGCACGTTTTTTAAAGTTTATTTGCTGTTATTTATATTATTAGGTGGTATTATTTTATAATGGTTTAAAACTTTTTTTTATAATTAAACTTTTTTATAGTCTATTAAAATTTGCTGTTTTATTATTACGTGAGATTATTTTATTATTTGTTCAACATTTTTTAATAATTGAACTTTTTAAAAGTTTATTTAAATTTGCTGTTACTTATATTATTACGTGGTATTTATTTATAATTTGTCTAAAATTTTCTATAATTGCACTTTTTTAAAATACCCAAAGGAAAAAAAACAAACCACACAAACATAGTATATCAGATATAAAAATAGAGCTTAAATTAAACTAGGTAACTTTTCTCAATAAACTAAAAATTTCGCTAAGACCGTATTAAATTGCGAAGGATGTTGTTTATAAAAACCTATATGTAAAAAATAAAATCCGACCCTGGTCAGAAATAACTGTTTGTGGCGATTGGCATAGCGACCGTACATTGTTGCCAGTGGTTACGAAACGGTGGGTTTTTCGTTCATTACCGTCGAAGCACGATTTGAATTTGATCAGCTGATGATGAATGCTCTTAATGCAGAGTTAATAGTTATTACAAATTTACATAAGAATTTTTAAAAGATAACTTCTGATTGGCTTAATGAAAGCCAAAAGGTTTTTTTCCTGCAGAAAAAACTCTGATAAATCGTTATAACATTTTACTTAATTTATAGAAAAATTTAATTATTTTTCAATTGATATGGGATTTCTTATGTCCCACCCAAAGATGAAACACTCGGTATATATGTATATTTGGTCATTTTATTAAAAATATATATGAATTCTGTGTTTATCTGATCCTTATATGTTCCAATGACATTTTTTGCAAGCATGTTTAAATTAAATAAATAATTCAGTGTTTGTCAAAAAGCAATAAACGATCTGATGAAAGAACTGTTTTTTTTTACTGGTTATATATATTTTTAGCAATTGAAAACACCGAACTAAATATCACAAACTACATTACTGTAGCAGATACAACCACTGTCGATCCTCTTATTGGCACTAACTCAATAGAAAGCGGAGAATATGTTGACGATGGATTTTTGTACAGAATCGATCAGAACAAAAAGACTGATAGATTTAAAGGGTGTTTAAGTGAAGTCAGAATTGGTAAGTATATTTTATTTTTTGAAAAGAGTTTGTTGGGTACACTCCAAAGGAATATCAATACAAAGGGACCGCTTCGGTCCTGGTCCCGGGATGTAGAAACTGAGTGTGCTCAGTCCTATTGACCCCTCTGAACTTGCAGATAGCCTGAAACAGGAAAAAAGAAAAACCCTCAAAAAATCTTAATACTTATCTACATTTAGGTGGCGAGTCTGCCACCGTTTTCAAAATAAAAAATATGTATAAAAAGTTAACTGAAAAATTAATAATATTTAAATTAAAATTATCAAAATTTTAATAAAAATTATTGAGCTTTTAGGATCGTCTTTTATAGAATTTTTTTATGTAATGTCATAAATGATATTGGTCTGTTGTGACTGGTATATTAATTATTTTGAAAAATAAAGAAGGGTAGTGTTACTTAAATTAACTGATATTGATGTAACACAATTATCTTTTTTTAACAATATATTTGCACTTTTTTTATTTTACTGAGCACACTCAGTCTCTATACCCTGGAACCAGGACCGAAAGGTCCCATTTTCTAAAGATTCTATTCAATATCTGAATCCTCCACAACAATACAAAACATATCTACATTTTATTTTAGATTAAATTACTTATCCTTTTAGTTAAGGATGTTAGGGTTCTGTAGCACCTTTATAAACGTCATAACCAATATTTCGTTAATCTGTATTTTTTCAGCGGTTATGATGAAATTTGTCTAAAGGTGCTTTTTATATTTCTAAATATATTTCTCATAGTCAGCGAGAATAATGATTCTTTTCTTGTATCTCTTCCTGTTTAATGAAATATCTTTACGTACAGAAGATAATGAAACTTTTCAACCAATAATATCGCAAATGTCACTTTAAAAATCATTTTGGCGAGTTTTTATTTTAGTGAAATGTCATCTCAGGACGATCATATATCGTCTGTTTACTACCAATACCTCGTATTTTAAATAAACGCATGTTGGCACGGTTCACGATGAAAACGACATCTGACGGCTGCGCAAAATCATGCTTGAAAGCCGTGGGAGAGGTGTTAGATTATTTATAAAAATTATTTATTTTTCGTAAATAAATATATATAAACCTGGTCAGCACGGTTGGATACCGTTACAAATGTCAGAATAACTTCTGGTTAAATTAAAATGGGCGCAGTTTTAGGAATGTTTATGCAATTTTGAGGTTATGTCAATGAGGCGTCATAACTCAAAAACTAGCGGGCTCCGACCAAAATCGGCAATTGGCTCGATAAGTAAAAAAACACCTGACAAACTTACGAGTCTAGGGCTTTTCCAATAAACTTAACACTAATATATACTTTACTTACTTGAAGTCTTTATAGCAATTTCCTCTATTCGCAATTACAAAAGACAACACAGACACTAAAGTTAGTTCTGCAGACAGTCCTTGGTTACTTAGTCTATTGAAAAGAACCTTTTTCTTTTTAAAACTCGCAAATCATAAAAAAAACTTTAGGAAAAGACAGGAACTAACGGTACACGGCAAGAAACGAGTAAGTTTTCTGCTTGTAAGGTCAAATTCGAAAGTTGTTCGGATAAGCCGGAAACCCGAAAGTCGTTCGGCTAAGCGGGAAATTTAAATTCAACACCTTTTGTCTGCGTGCATTTATCCATTTTTTTTTCTAATTTTCCACTAGCAGTTGGACATGTATAAAGTTTGCAGTTACTATTTCTGCCAGTATTTTTACATTCAACTACACAACAACCATTATGCACCATTTTTAATGTTTTTATCTAATTGTTTACATTTAAATCAAGCATGATTTACATTATACACTCTGCTGCCTGTCAATACCACCTATTCTTTTAAATAAATATAAAAGTTTAATCAGATATATTAAAGGCTGTATTAGAGTTTATATATACAAAGATATTTAAAAGTTTCATATTTTCATTTACCAGTACATTTCTTTTTTTTTTTCTTTTAAAGTATATGTTTGTATCTCCTGAAGATAATTTTAGATTCTGCAGATAGAAGGTATAGGTGGTAAACAGTCGATTTGCTACGACAATCTAAGCTATGTGTGTCATTAGGCGTGTAGTTTACCTTTTTTATTCGTTAAATAATAAATCTTGAATCTAAATTACACAACAAGACCTTTTTTGGGTACTCGCCAGATAGAACCGCTTCCGTCCTGGTCCCAGGGTATAAATTTTGTTCGTACACAGAATGGATTGACCGTTACGAACTTGCATATCGCCTGAAACCAATTTAAAAAAAAAATGTACAAAAATTAACCTAACAACGTTTTGGTGGCAAGTCTACCACCGTTTTTAGGATAAAATTTTTTTAAAAATTTAGTAAAACTTAAGTAATAATATAATTGAAATTAAAGTTAATTTAATTTTGTTAAAAAAAATATATTCTTTGAGATTATGTCAGACACTTAAAAAAAATACTCAGAATATCCTAAATTTGTATAAAAAGAATATTCATGTATGCACAGTGGCGGCTCGTGGTAAGTATTTATGGGGGTGCACTAGACGTAAAACACAAAAATACAAAACAACTGGAGGCCCAACATACCAGAGGCAAATTTTTATAGGATGTCATGCCCAAAAAATTTTTTTCTTGAGATTTTTTGAAGTGGTCTTTAAGGGCTATATCCCAAATCGGCAGTAAAATTTATTAATCCTCTAAAAAAAACCGGGATTTGATGAATCTTCTTTTTCGTCTATGACCACGAAGGGCAAACTCAAAGCTCCGCAAAATTTTATACAGTCAATTATTTTTGAGGTACATATCTGTTCTTTCTAACTTGTTCGTTTTGTTGTTGAACACTGCGCCTATATACTATCTAACTGCTGCCTTAAATCAACTTTTCCCCCCGAAGCTGTAACTCCAACTGAGCGATAATATGAGCCTGAGTATTCTCATGTTTTGGCAGGCGGCTCTGCGTTTCCGCGACTGAACAACAAGCACGAAAAACAAAACAATCGGTTAGTTGTATCACATCCACAAATCCAATCATTCTTTTCATACATTTTCATTTTGAATTTTCTATTAAACTCCCTAGACTTACATTTGGTGGTCTGTGTGAGGGAAATTTCAGGTCTAGGTCTTTCAGCACGTTTAAATTCAATTTTTTGTTCTAAACTCAAAGAGTTAAAATTGTTTTGCAAATATTTCACCGTAAAACGGACCATTTTTAGTGAAAGAACTGAAACGCACCCTAAATTGTCGCAGTAACAGCACCAAATGGTTATATGGAGCACATAAAAAGTGTGCGCCTCTTCCTATTAATAATCGCATTGCCCCCCTCCGCGCGCTGGCATAATCTTCCATAGAAATTGCATAAACCACGCCTACATAAGCGCACGTGCGATCGGGGCCGATTGGCGTCGAACGTCGAACGGCCGTAATCGGATCCTTTCGGCTCAGTCAGTTCGTCGTTAGGGAGCTAATACACTATGTTTTGTATTAGCGTACAATAAATTAGGGAGTTTCGGATAATGCACGATGAAAAATAATTTTTATTTTAAATTTTTTTGGGGGTGCACGTGCTCCTGTGCTCCTATGGAGGAACCGCCACTGTATGCATAAACAACTCCACCCCTTTCTAAATAAATAGTAATCAGTACAAATGTATCTTCGATTCGACCTGTGTTGAAAGTTGTGACAACAGTGCGCTGTTGCCAAACTTCCATGTAAAAAGAAGGTTGTTTGTATAGATTATATTATTGTCAGGAAATTTTAATGTAAATATTTTGAACTTTGCTTTGCTTTTTATTTGAGGTGTGGCCTCTGAATTTAACTGTTGTTGATAAAAATTTAAGAATTCACATTTATTTACATTTAAATTAATTTTGAGAAAAAAAATTCTGAACTTACAGAAAATAATGGTAAAACATACATTTTTTATTAACGTGCGATTTTTTTAATGTGTGTGTTTTTAGTATTAAGGTTTAAAACTATAAAATAAAGATATATATGTATTGTATTTTTCAGGTGGATTACTATTGCCCTATTTCACTACAAGGGAAATATACCGAAAAGATATATATTTAGAGGAGTTTTTCGAGTTGGAACCAACCACTAAACCGGAATTAGGATGTATTTTATGTTATAATACCGATTGTAACAACCAAGGACAGTGTATTAACAGTACAGAAACTTATAAATGTGACTGTAGTGAAGGTATGATTAATATATTGAAACTGGATGTCTTTAATTCAAACCCCATCATTTTGATCCCGGAAATTAGAGATACAAAATCGGCTAAATATAAGCAAAGCTATATAATATGACATTGAGCAAATTAGAAAAAAAATTGTTCTGTTTGTATTTCTATAAAAACAATATGCATGTTAAAAAAAGAAACAGTAGTTTTATCGGTTTTAGCCGCCTAATGCTGTTAATAGTAAAAAATTATGCAACATTGTCAGTTTAACCAATTTTATATTTCAGATTGTCCGGGTTTTTATAAATATTTTTATCTTAAAAGATGATTTTTTTTTGGGTATAGGTACTTGCTTAAAATAAAATGAAATAATCGTTCAAAACTAATTTTTGCGAGTTTTTTGCTTACTGAAAAAAAAAATGAATCCTCTTTACCAAACATTACTTTTCTCTACACTTATAAGAATATTGAGTGGCTTAATGATATTTTAACCAGAATCAAAATTACTAATATTATATTTTAGGTTATGCAGCTGATGATTGCTCTGTTGACATCAATGAATGCGAGAATAATCAGTGTCAAAACGGCGCTACTTGTATTGATTTAATAGCCAGATATGAATGTCAATGTGCTCCTGGTTATGAGGGAGAACAGTAAGTTTAAATAAATCTATAGTAAACAATAAAATATTTTAACAAAAAAAGGAACTAACTAAAAAAAAAAGGTGTGTTAAATTTAGACGTTTTTAAGTTAGGGTAAAATTAATAAGTAAGATAAACAAACTATGCGTAAAAATTTTATATTATTTATTGTTTTCTATTTTCTTATTAAACTGTAATTTATGGTGTGCAGTGTGTGTGTCTAAAAGGTATTCAATCATAGTTTTGTAAAAAAAGGTGCTTAGAAAACTTAATGTATCGGCGC
The DNA here is from genome assembly GCA_019359885.1 of Listronotus oregonensis. Classification (NCBI taxonomy): domain Eukaryota; kingdom Metazoa; phylum Arthropoda; class Insecta; order Coleoptera; family Curculionidae; genus Listronotus; species Listronotus oregonensis. The sequence continues at coordinate 34,624 of JAHBCN010000786.1, read as the reverse complement.
CATTATCTCACTAATTTATTACACTTTTTAAAATTAAGACTGGCCTACTATACGGATTTTAGGCTGAATTGAGGCTGAATCGTAAAATTCGCCCGCTATCTGGATGCTTAAACAAAAAAGTGTAACGTTTATTTAAAAACATGCATGTTTTTTCAAAAACACTTAAAACGGATTTTGAACTAAATTACAATAAAAGTGACTAATTTCTACGCCTTTTTGGGGCAACCATATTGAATTCGTACATTTTATTTTGTATTTTAAGGGTTATTTTTGCGTGTATAAGTGTATGTAAAAAAGCATTTAAAATACAAGTTATAAATACATACTATTATACAAAAAATTGTCTGACATTTTGTAATAGAAATGTTATATTGTGAGTGTTTCAGTAAAAATTTCTACATTGTTTAAAAGAAGCAAAACACATAGTATTATGGCATGTACTATCATAATTTTATTAATGTAAGAAAAATGTGTTTGATAATTTTTACAATACATTCGTAAATAGCAAACTATTTTAAAACTATGTTATTGTAAGTTAAACATTTTTTGATTAAGAAACAATAGCATATTGTATGTAGTAGTATCTATTAGTAATTACCGATAATTTCATCTTTGTTATTTCAGTGCCTAGTGTATGTCTAATTAAATATGTTTTAAATATTTTTATTATATCTTTAGTTGTCAAATTGACATAGACGAATGCCAAAGCAACCCTTGCAAGCACGGAGGAACCTGCAATGATCTGATAGGAACTTTTAAATGCGAATGCCCAGAAGATTTTGTAGGAAAGCAATGCGAAGCTCCGCTATTGATAACTTGCGAAAATAAACCTTGCAAAGAGGGGGCCACTTGTGTAACTGGACCAAGTAAGGATCAAACTTTTATTTATATATATTTTATATTTCTAAGACGAGATTTAGTAAAGCTTAAGAACAGTTTGTCTATTCAAGGTAAATTAAAAAGTTGGGGCATAGTCCAATTTTCTATAGGAAACCCTATATATAAACTTGGGAAGAACGGAAAGGGATGCATTAGCTCTTCCAAATAAAGAGTGAAAGCATTAACAGGGTCTCCCATTTATTTAGGGCCTATACTTTTTCTCAGAACTATTACTTATTTGAGAAAAGGTTTTTTTTATTATTTGTTGTAAAAGCATTTTTAATTTTATGATATTTTTAGGCCTGTTGCTTTTAATATATCGGGTGGCAACACTAGGTTCATTTAATTAAATATTTAAAATATTTCTATTTTTTTCTTGTTGCGCATCAAAAGACGAACAATTAAAAAAAAATTAATATATCAATTTTTACGATTTTAACAACATTTAAAAACATCGAAAATTTAAAATCCGATAACGAATAGAACATTTCAAAAAAAAAACACTCACCACAACTAAACGTTTTTTTCAAAAATGTAAATTTTTTAGATTGAAAAAAAATTGAAATATTATGAAAAATTAGTGCATGACCTTCAAATCTTTAGTCAAAAGTGAAAAAAAATATTTTTTGCCATTTCAAATAAAAAAACCTCCATGAAATCATTGTTTCTGAAGTTGCAAATAATTTTTTTCATAAATCTGATTACGAGTAGAACATTAAAAAAAAATGTAAATATCTTTTTTCGATTTTTTAGGGCAAAAAAACAACGGAACCCCACATCTATATAAATACTTTTTTTAAGTATGTCTTTGAAAGGGCTATCCAAAATGTATTAAAATATAGGGTTAAAAAAACTTTTCTTATATAACTTATAGTTTTCAAACGGGACACCCTGTACATAGCTTTATGGATAGTCATTTATTCACTGTAAATTTGCTGTAAATTAAATTTTAAATCTGATTTTAATTTCTAATATATTAAGAACATAAAACGCTCGATATAAATCAGAATTTTAGAACAAATCTAACGAATAAGAAGCTAATTAATTATTTTAAAAAATGTTAATATACAGGGTGTTATCTATTAAAAAAACTTGGATTTTGCCCTACTTTTTTTACTATTATAACTTACTATTTTTAATCATTGTGCTGTATGTTTTAATATTTACAGAGTAGTTTAGATTTACTTCGCCTTTTACGTTAATTGCATATTTTATAGCAATTATAACCAGGGTTGTAAAAAATCATGATTTTAATTTTTTTTTTTTTTTTGTAAATCGCACAATCGAAGTTTGTAACGTGTCCTTCTTCTTAAACATTCTCCTATCTCCTAATATTTTTCGTTTTTATAAACTCTTATATTAAATATTTACCGCGAGAAAGCACTTGCACTTTCTTGAAAATTCCTGTCAGAACACGCAGATTTACCAGTCTACATAAAGGGGAGGAACGCGGACGGGCGTCATTAAGATCTGTGCGCGCGAGCATTGTTTTTACGGCTAACTGAAAATTTTGATATTGTGTATAATATAAAATATAGTTTTTTGAATATGTCGTTTCGAAGAAGTGGTAGAAAGAAAGACCTTATCTGGCAGTTTTCAAGAAAAATCGGGGAAAGCGGAGGAAAACCGGGATGTCGCGCTACATGTAAAAAATGTAATTTGGAAATGCAAGGATTGGTGGAGAGGATGAAAAAGCACTGGGAAAAATGTCAAAATGTAAATAATGAAGACATCGATACTATCGATACTTATAGTGAGTCGTCATTCTCGTCAACGTTATCACAATCACAATCAGTTTTAACCGTAAGTACCTTTTATTATTTGTTAATTTTTAAAAATGGGTTTTTTTTTCCATTTTCACGTTTGAAAATTTTTAAAAACTTATTTTTACAACAATGTGATCAATGTGTTGGTCTCTGGTGCACTTTATGTGTCACGGAATTTCACAATTTTTGAAAATGCTTTGGAAATTGATACGTTTTTAACACTAAACACTATTTGCAACAAAAAATTCTTGGATGAACAATATTTTCTGAAAAAAATACATTTTTTTATTTTTATCAAGTAACTATTAAGGTATGTAACTATGACATACAACACCTTTTAATTCTCAAAAAGTGGCTCATTCAACGATTTTTTATTTTTGCTTTAAATTAAATCGATTCTATTTGACGGCTCTATCAAACCAAACTAGAAAAATTATAAAATTCCGTGACACATAAAGCGCACCAGACCAATGTGTTTTCTTAGATACTTTACATACATCTATCATCTATGGACAATTGAAGCCTCATATTGTTTTTTTAATTACAGGTAAAAACGCTTCAAGCATAAATACGTCACAAATTCAAACTGAACAAAACTTTCAGCAAGCAAGTACGTCGCACTCAGTTTCCCCTTCAATCCCAGTAAACAAAAAAGAAAAGAATGTAATACTGACAATACTGACATTACTGACACAACTTCTTCTGGATCTCTGATGTCTTTTGTTGTACGTACTAGTAAGCCTGCCAAAAATGAAATTGATAAGCAGGTGCCAGAGCCCTCTATGCAACTAATAGCAGTTTCATCTGCCTGGAGCAATCCGAAGTTAAGAAAGCTATAGCACTACTGCGACCTGGATATGTACCGCCCAGGCGAAACGATGTGTCAGGCAGATGCTTGATCAAATATATACCGAAGAAGAAGCAAATGCTTTAAGGGGTTGTCTAGAAGTAACGTTTGTCTTTCACTCGATGGATGGTCTAATTTGCATAATGAACCCATAGTATGTGCAACAGTTACTGCAGAAAATGGCTCCTCCTTTCTATTCGACACTGTAGATACAACTGGGCATCCACATACATCCGACTACCTAACAGAAATTGCAGCAACCCTTATAAACCAACTAAAAACCGAGTATGATTGTACAGTGAGTAGTTTCGTGACAGATAATGCAGCTAACATGTCTGCAATGCGAAATGAAATAAAAGCATCTGATAAATTCAATGTAATAGCATATGGCTGTGCTACACATATACTAAATTTATTATGTAAAGATTTTGACATCGTTAATATAAAAGAGCATGTAGTCCAAATCGTAAAGTACTTTAGGAACAATCATTTTGCATCTGCAACATATGCCAAAGAAGGAGGCAAAAAAACTAGTCATACCTAGTGATGTTCGATGGAACTCGCTTGCAGACTGCTTGCAAGTATTTACCGAATCATGGCCCATACTTTTTAGAATCAGTGAAGAACACAAAGAAAAGATTGACAGTATTATCAGGGAAAAAATTTCAAACATTCATTTAAAGAGAAGTGCTGAAGATTACCTCAAAATTCTTAAGCCAATTTCCATTGCCATAGATAGGTTGCAAAAGACCGACGCCACTATTTCAGATGTTGTAGAGCAATTTAAAATATTAGAAGATTACTTTGAAGAAACTAATCTGACATTACATCAACTGCAAAAATTAAAAAATCGATATAATATGTGTATAACCCGTATCATTTGCTGGCATTTCTTATCGACCCAACGAAAACACAAAGTTTGACATATACTGAAAAAAATATTGCATTACAAACTGCAAAAGAACTGTATCCAGATAGTGGTTTATTACCACTAATCATCAAGTTTCTTGCCAAATCAGAGCCTTTTAACGATATTATGTTTCAAGATGATATCCTGAAAAGCGTAAAACCTATTGACTGGTGGAAATCACAACGAAACGCAGATATTATTGAAAAATAACTTCCCATAATTACACAATTGCTCTGTGGAGCTGCTTCGTCTGCATCAGTAGAGAGGATATTCTTAACATTTGGTTTAGTGCACTCTAAACTACGCAATCGATTAGGTACTGAAAAAGCTGCCAAACTAGTGTTTCTTTACAAATATTACAATTAAATTTGTTTTTTGTTTTGAATATTTTCTGCAATAATACTTCTATCTATGTGTTCTTGTAATAAATTAATTTACTACGTAATTTATTTTTGTTTCGATTTTTCTTCATAACCCAAATAATTTTTTTTATAATTTTTATTTTTGATTTTAATCATGATTTAAATTTAAAAAAATCAAGTGATTTAAATCGTGATTTAAATGGTGATTAAAGTCAATTGATTTAAATCCTTGCAACCCTGACATAAAATTACAATATGGTAATGACAGGCATAGTTAAAACAGGCCTTATATTTTAATAATGCCAAATTCTGATTTTTGTAGATCTAGAAACGGGAAACAATTTTACATGTACTTGCACTGAAGGTATGCAAGGACCTCTATGCGATACGCCATTCTGTGAAGTAGAAAAGTGTAAATTTGGATTTTGTAACGCAACAAAGGTAAGTTTTTTTAAAATAAATATTCCATTTTTTTTTGCTATTAAAGCTATACAAATTTTTACACAGAAGAAAGTCCTAAGTTTGTTATGAACGTATGAACTAAATCTGTTTGTGTTTATATCCATATAACATTTGTTCGTTTTAGGATGATCCGCTTGGTTAAGTTTGTGTTTTTAAAATATTTTAAAATTTTGAATAAAAGTACCTAGTGTTGGATTTAAAAGCGGTATTTAGGACTTTTAATATTTAAAACAGTAAATGTTATAATATACATATATATATATATATATATATATATATATATATATATATATATATATATATATATATATATATATATATATATATATATATATATATATATATATATATATATATATATATATATATATATATATATATATATATATATATATATATATATATATATATATATATATATATATAAAATATAAATAAAAATAAAAATATATATAAACACAACAAAAAAAATCCTCTGAAATTACATTTTTTATATTAAGATGGATAATTTTAAAACGAACATCATTTACAGTGACCACTAAAAAGTTGGACACGCCACTGCTTATTCAGAGACCTGAAAATCGATATTGATATTTGGCTCATGGGCGCCGGTTGGGGAAATAATTAAAAATATTAAATTACAATATCAAAAACTGGGGTTCGTTAGCATGATATCTACAAGTTATTTGCAAAAGCTGTTTAGAATTTAATTCTAGGTCTATGTGCAAGCTATGAAATTACTTTTTTTTTAATTTAGAAAAGATTTTTTTTAAATTAAATTACTAATTTTAATTTTTTGGCTTATAATGATTTTACTAACTATAAAGGGACCAACCGATTCGATAATTTATAATTTTGTGTGTCCTTCAACATTTGAAAGGAGGAAATTAAAAAATTAAGATTTTCCGTTTTTCGAAGAGCTATATTAAGATTTTAGAATCAAAATGAGTAAACTTTTCAGACCATTTTCATTAAATTTTATTAAATATTAACAGTTTTCTAACAGTGCTTTTCTTTATTTTTAATTTAACTTAAAACACATAGTCAATAATTTAAGCTCATATTGATACAAAAATGATATTGTAGATTTTATATAAATTGTATTTGCAACACAAGTAGGCTTTGAAACATATGCAACAAATTAATGTGGAGTTTTTGCACATCGACTTAGAATTAAATTCTAAACAGCTTTTTTAAATAGCTTTGTTAGGTAAAATGCCAACTAACCTTAATTTTTGATACTTTAATTTAATTTTTATAATTACTTCCCAACCGGCGCCTATGAGCTAAATGTCAATATTGATTTTGAGGTTACTGAATGAGCAAAGGCGATTGCCATAAAAAGTGTTTTAATAGTTTCGAAAAAAAAATCCATTTATGACCAACTTTTTGGCAGTCACTGTATATTTTATATTGACGTTTTTCATCAAAAAAGGGGATTTTTTTAGGTTCCATTTTGTGACTGTAATCCAGGTTTTAACGGAAAGTTTTGCGAAAATAATATCGATGAATGTCTGTCACCCAATGGAGGAAGTCCTTGTCAGAATAGGGGTATTTGCATTGATGGAATTTCTAGATATGACTGCAATTGCAGCGGAACAGGTTATAGAGGCCTTATCTGCGAAATGGATATAGATGAATGCAAAGATAAACCACCTCCTTGTGGCAGTGGAACTTGCGAGAACATGCCTGGGACGTACAGGTAAAACCCGGTTTCCCAATTTCATTAGTTCTATTCACGCCTTAGCACTATTAACGCTTACACCGAGAAATATGAACGTTTGAGCATGTGCTAAGTAACCAAATAAATGAATTTCGAAAAAGTTGAATTTTTGCAAAGATATTTATTTTGGGGTTCTAAACATACCTAAAAAGTAACCCTGATTTGAATCGAGGTTTTTTTTCTGAAGGATGCAAAGTATATTTTTTGTGTGTCCTAAATATTATCAGTTTTTTAAGGGAAATAGTTATAGGAAAAATTGTATCTAATTTTCCACATAAAAAATGTTCTCACACTTTTTTTGTAGAATTTACCCTTTTAAAGATACAGGTTGAGTTTTATCTTACTATAAAAATTAGTCCAAAAATATATATAAAAGAATTAATCAACATTCATTTCAGTATTTATCATGTTAAAGTACTCTTATGTATTCTAATAGGATAGATGGCTAGCATACAAAGCAAAATACTTAGGTCATTTTGGAGTTTTTTTTTATCTTTGTACCGTGGCTGTCTTAAGTGCGGTAAGAGGGAGTTTGTTCACAACGGATTTAAAATATTTGGAGGTTGGGAAAACTTCTGCGAATAGCAGGTTCCATAGTCCGGACACTCTGGATGAAGGAACTAAGAACGCGGGAAGTTCGGAGCCTCTCTAGTTGAACTGTGAAAGGATGCATAAAAGTTGCTTACATGTTGCTTTGTTGGGAGCTGTCAGAGGAGGAATTATACTGGCCAACTCCTCTGAGCAGAAGCCGTAAAAATACCTATAGAAGAGCGATAGATCCCCTACAGCTCTTCTTTGAATGAAATTAAGAATGCTGTAGGAAATGCCATTCCCCAGACATGAGACAAGTATTCTAAAGAGGGTCTGATTTGGGATACATACAGAGTTTACAGAATGGAAGAAGAGAAATACTTTCTGGTTCGAAAGAGGAATCCAAGCTTTTTTGAAGCTGCTGAGGCTATGGATATAATGTTTTTGTGCCAGTTAAGGTTTTTCTTAAAAGAAACGCCAACAAGATTAAATTACTCTTTGTTCTGCAGAATTTGGCCGTTCATACGTAACCGATGAGCATTAGCAGACTTTTTCGCGACAGCGAACATGACTTTGTTTTGGAGGCATGAAACTAAACCAGATTTTTGGCGCACCAATCCACGATTAATTTAAGTCTGTGAGTTTATCTGCAATTTTTGCTAGTGCGTTTTAGTTTTAATGGAGAATGTTTTTTGACTCAATGAGCCAGTCACATTAAACAAACTACCATCGAAATTCAGAGCACCACATCATTTATTCAGAATCTTTTTTTAAGTCCAGAAATTACTTGGAAATAAACTAAATCCTAAAGATTAGGGGTGGGAAATTACCAACAATAAGCTAGAAGCTATTCGGAATCTCTTGCAACAAGCTAACAGTCAATTACTTCACTCTTCCGCTTAATGTGGGTATTGCCGTGGGCAATCCTATTTAAATGCTGAGCTCGAAAAAACAGAACATAGGATAGATATTGATAAAGACATTAATCCTATGGCTTCCTTGATCCAAGACATGGAAGAATCTACTAATGAAGATGGCGATGAAACTTTAAAAGAAACTCGGAACATACCGTGTTATATAAATCAAGGAAACAATATATAATATTTTTCTTAATTTCATGAAATAATTTAAAAAATATTTATTATCTTTAATGTGGATTAGGTCATGTTAGGTTAACACAAAAAAAGGCGACTGTAACACTCCACCCTAAGGGTTGTCTGGAAAATAGTACATATTTTTAAAAAATGCTTATACTACATTTTTATCTTGTCATTTACTCAAAAATAAATAATTCTACAAAAAAAGTATTAGAATCTTTTTTTGTGGAATTTTATTAGCTAGAGCTTTCCTCATAACTAGTTTCCTCGAAATTTAAGTAACTTCAGACATATTGCAAACAACTTTCACCCTTTAAAACAAAGAAAACACATGGTTCAAATCAAGGGTACTTTTTAAAGTATATGCAGGACACCTAAATAAAGGTTTCCACAAAAATCCCGCTAGGTCGGAATTTTTTTAAAATTTAACCTTCCGTTGTGTTTATTCATTGGGTTAAACTTGAAAGCGGAATATTTACTGGACATCTATGCACAGGTTTAGCATCTTTGAAAAATTAATTTTTAACTTTTGAAGCCAAAGATCTCCCCACTTTTTGAGGCACCTAAAATAAATTTGGGAGATAATTTACTTTTTTACTATAGTATTTCATTAAATTTTTAATTTAAACAGTTGGGCTTTTCCACTTTTTACTTCACTACTATACACCACAAGCCAGTGGCGGCTTGTGGTGTATAGTAGAAGGGGTTCACATCTAAAATCATGTCACATAATGTTGATGGCAGGTGCCGCCGGCGGCAGAAAATTTTTGCGGTGCCACGCCCAAAAACGTTTATTTTAAGCCTTAAAAAAAAGATGTGTTGGTTGTGTCATAGATTAAATTAAGAAACTTTATTTCTTTAATCGCTCAAAACAACCACAAAAGTAACACAAGATATGGATATCGTTATGAAAATAAAAATAAACAACCGCCATTATCTTAGAATGATATAAAAAATAAAAATTCAAAATAAATTTACCAATCCTCTCAAAAACATTCCATAAAATATTGTCTATGCATTTCACTTACTACGTCTAATATTTAAATTAACCACATTGTTTTAACACAAAGTCCATTCGTCTTTCTTTGATTTCTGCAAATTTATTTATAACTAAATTTTAAAATCGGGAATCTCTTGCACTAATTGTTTTTCTATAGATAGCATGGCTAACGCAGAGTCTATCTTCATTCATTGTGCTTCTTAGAAATGTTTTTATGCGTTTTAAAGTTGAAAAATTACGTTTTGCCTCTGCAGTGGACATTGGAATTGTTACTATAATTTGAAGTAGATCATAAGTTGCCGAAAAACATTTTCAAGATTATTTTCAATAATAAATTTTAAGCAATGCACTGCACCAGATAGATTTCTGAAATCTGGCCGTTGATAAATTATTTCCAGTTCAGTTTGAAGTCTGGTTTTGTCTAACATTGGGTAGGATTGAACAATGTCACTGAGATAGTTTTTAGGAAAATGGCGTTCATATAGGGGAAACTTATCTGGCAAAAATAAAAGAGACCCGTGAAGATGGTTAGTGAAGGAAAATCTGTCTTTAATTTGAATTATTATGGTATCACATACTTCCTTGGCTGCTACCACTTTTGCAATGTAAGGATCTTCCTTGTTTCTTTTATCTCTATTTCTAATATGGAATATGTCGTCAATTGAAGCTGGAATGGTTTCAGCATTTTGTCTTTCCTTTTGAATACATTCCTCAAAAATTCTTATGGCAGTGGCTACTTGTGTAGGATCAATTGTTGATTTTGCAATTGGTCATAAATGGAAAAACGTGAGCCAAAAAACAAATTTCGAGTCCCATAACATTCTCTCGATTGCTGACGCTTGATTAATTGCTGTAGATTGTCTACAAGTATTTTGAATTTTTTCCATGCACTCTATCAATGCTTCCCGGTTTTCATAAATCACATTTACAGCTCTGCTTTTAAAAAGCCATCTGGTATTAGACGTTCTTGGAATATTACGTCCCACAATTTCATTTAATATGGCGACCCGTTGTGGTGAATTGGAAAAAAAATTGGTAACATCCGTCACATTGGAAAAAAAATTCGTACTTCCGTATTTTGGCTTGTAGCTTGAGCTAAAATCAAATTCAATTGATGTGCGTAGCAGTGCACGTAAAACGCATTTTTAAAGTCATTTTGAATTATTTTATTGACGCCTCCATGGCGTCCACTCATAACATTTGCACCATCATAACTCTGTGATATAAGTTTTTCTGGAGTGTCAATAACACATTCTAATTCGTTTTTTATGCTACTAGCCAAGCTTGCAGCGTCGTGATCTGCTGGTATTAAGAAAGTCCAAAATCTTTCCACTGGGTACCGTCTTTCAGTACATATCTAAAAACTATCGTCATTTGAAATTTTGAAGACACGTCCGTTGTCTCGTCCGCAATAACTGACAAAAATCTAGCGTTAGCTATTTGTTTTTGATATATTCTCGACACACTAGCAACATGCAATCCAGTAATTCATTTTGTATTGTTTTAGAGGTTCCTTTGAAAACTGAGGCTGTTGCGAAGTGCTCTTTTAAAGCCACATCTAACTCGGCACTAAAATTGACCAGTCCTTTAAAAATTCCAGGATTTTCAGACTCTTGTTTTTCATCGTGGCCTCGCAAAGCCAACTCAAAAATTCCACAAAACTTGATAAGTTAATTATTTTTGAGAGTACATATCGGTTTTTTAAAACTAGATCGTTTTGTTTTTCTATTTGTCTCCGATATCCACTATCGAGCTGTTGCCTTATGTCAGTTTTTCCTAGAATTTTCAACTCAGTTTGAATTTATATGCACATGAGAACGTTCATGTTTTTTAGCTTTTGAGCCAAATGCGCTAAATCAACGATTCCAATTTTCACCCAGCAGCTTTCAGCTTTTTCCAGAGCAAACAGTAGACATGGGAAACAGAATAAACTATTTTTCACGTCACTACCACATAGCCAATCATATTTTTCATACATCTCTATTTTAAATAGCCTTTTGAAGTCTCTTTTTATTCCTTTGGTCACTTGAAATAAATTTATAACTGGCTTAGGCCGCCCAATATTCTTCACAATAATTTTTTCTTCCAAAGAAAGTCTATGAAAAAATTCTTGTAAATATTCCACAGTATATTTTGTACTATCAGAGGTACAAGAACGCGAGGATTCGGCTTCTGCTTCCATATTCACTTTTCAAAAAACAAATAAAAATTAAGAAAATGGCTCACAATATTATATCAATTATTATTATTTATTAACTACCGAGTTAAAAGTAACAAAACACCGAGAAAATACAAACAACCTGTTATCCATACACTATATACTGAACTTTGAATTACTCAAAGAAGTTCAATCCCCTTCCTCACCTCACCAATCCGTCTATGCTAAACTTGTCACTAATCATAACAAAATCTAAAAATAAAATTCCTTTTGGCACAAAAAATGTGTGCCACATTGAATAGAAAAAGACCGAGTTTTTAATCCCATTAGTGGGAGTGAGAGAGAGCTAAAATTTCAAAGCGGATTCGAGGGCACATTCAAGTAGAAAACGATGACCGATGGCTGTCGACAGGCCCGATGCACATGAAAGCATTAGGGATATAACATATTGCACGTTTGCGGAGCGACGGTAATTAAATAGGGAGCTTATAAATAAGTTAATTCGGAAATTTAAGTTTGGTAAAATATATTATTATGGCGACGGTAATTAAATAGAAAGCTTATAAATAGGTTAATTCGGAAATTTAAATTTGGTAAAATATATTAATATATCAGTTATGATTGTATTTTGTTTTTGATTTTCACGAGGGGGGCACGTGCTCATGTGCTCTTATATGCCAGCCGCCACTGCCGTAAGCAATAGATTGCTAAATGCAAATGCATGTTAACCTATGGCTTAACAGCAGGAGTAAATGTATTTTCCTATGTTTAAATTTATATCTAATTTTACAGGTGTACCTGTGGGAATACAGGCAAATGCGGCCAACATTGCGCATTGGATGATCCCTGTATATTTGAGAAACCGTGTGTTCACGGTATCTGTGAGTCCCAATGCACAGATAGGCCCGATTACCTTTGTATATGTGAGGAAAACTGGACCGGAAAGAACTGCACAGATTTAAAGGTAATACAAAATAATATATAAATAATATAAAAATCACAAAAGTAATTAAATATAAATTACATTTTTACGGTCCATTTTGATAAAATAATATTTTTTTAAGGTCGCTCTCAGCAAAGCAGAAAATGGTGTTAACATCCTCTATATCGTTGTACCGATAGTGTTTATACTCCTTCTAGGATTCCTAGTCGGCATGATAATTCTTGTAAACGTTGCCCGTAGTAAAAGAGCTACCAGGGGAACCTATAGCCCATCAGCTCAAGAGTTTTGCAATCCTCGGGTTGAATTAGATCATGTATTGAAGCCACCACCTGAAGAACGGTTAATTTGATTGAAAAAAAATCGATGGAAGTAGAGTTTGGGTAGCCATTACTGTATCTAATATTTATTTGACTGTATACCTTGTCTTACTGGTATATGTTCTTTTCCTAGTTTCTTCCTCATAAAATGCTTATTTGCATCTTTATGTAAAAAGATGAGAACACTTCAAGGCTTCAGAATTAAACAGGAGAAACAGAAATTTCAGTAGTTGGTCTACTTTTGGTTTTTACAAAGAAATTGCTTTAATATATGTTAGCCAAACTTCAGGCGGTGATTTCTAACATAATTTTAGACAAACAAGACAAACTTTTTTTATAACAAATATGTTTGTTTGAACCTCTGAAAATCAGGCAAAGTATTAATCTCAAAATTTTAATTATGTACCTAATGTAATAATTAAAAATAATGGTGAAGTCTTGAATGTACTACAATACTAGTATATTTCTCTTAGATCCCGATCAAATCTGGAGAAATTTTACTCTTATTAAGAGTTTGACGAGTGAAAATCTAATTTTGTGTATTGTATTTTGCTCTTCTAATTTTCTATATTTTGTGTCTCTTTAGCATATATATACCCAACACTGGCCTCTGTTTTAAGGTACTTAATTGTAAGAAGTGACTTATAGAATTAACTGTCTAAATGTATATTTTATTATGAATACCTTTTTTACGAGTATTCGTAAACCGTGTTTATTTTTCCAGTATGTTGCTGTCTTAATTTTTGTAGATATTTTGTTTACTATATTTAAAACTCTTTAATCTTAAAAAATACAATGCTAGTCTCTAACTAGGAAATTAATTCAATAAATTAAAAACAAATAATTTTTAGGAAAAATGCTGAATGAAAATTTTGAATAAATGAAATATTTATATTGTTTATCCCAAATTTGAGATATAACGTTATCGATGATTTTTAAAATCCGAACCTAAGTTTGTCAATAAGAGGCATATCAAGTTATGCGTAACTGCCCAAAATTTGCGAGATAATAAATAACAAAATTTAACCCAAAAAATAAACAATATTTTATTCACATTGATAAGGTTCCTATAATACATACATACATAATAAAAAATCCGAACATCTTTATTACACACCCTATATATTCAAAAATCACAATCTATAACATAAAATGTCATTGCGAACAAAAAAGGTCCTATTAACGATCTTAACAGGATGACAGCGGTAAAATATGACAGCTGTCATCCTGATCATCGGAAAAAAAGTCATAAGACTTTTTTTTCCGCAACGACATTTTACATTTTTTTTATACGTTACGTCTTAAATATTTGTTTTGTAATTCCAAATTTTGAACATGCGGGATCGGCTCGCGAGGGTCGAAAACCCTGTACCCCAAATTTTCAGCATTTATTGAAGAAACATTAATATAAATAAAAATAAGGTTTTTTTGAGTAAAATTTTCTTATTAGATATCTCGCAAACGACACGAAAGAAAAATTTGAAATTGGGCTAAACTTTTTAAAGACTTAGGTTCCGATAAAAAAAAATCATAGATGTCATATCTCAGATTTGGGACATACTGTATAAATTTTTCTTTTATAAAAAAGAACGCAACTTAAAATACTAATTGAAGGTTCCGAGCATTTTTTTTTAAATAACTTGTTTTCGTTTTATTGAAGTGATTCTAAATTAGAGACTCACACTGTATAATTTTATTAACACGTAACCAGGAAAGTTGTAAGACCCTATGTAAATCTGAAACAAGTCTCTTGGTTTCACAAGTTCCCCTAAGTACTTAATATTGTTAATAACTTTTGGTCAGTCTCTTACTAATTTATCTCTATTTTTTTCTAGCGTGCGCTTATTTGTTTTACTCTTTATTTTCTCGAATAATTTATTAAATGCTTATTTTCTTTTTATTTACTTTTTAACGACTTTAAGGCCCGGTTTTATAACCCGATTTAAACCTCTAAATTTAATATCAGTGTTACAGTAAAAAAACCTTCTTTTATAAACTGGGGATCATTTTAACAAGTTTTTTCTGATCTATTTGATTTGAAGTGTAGCATATAAAAGGATTCGAACTGCCCGGTTAATAAAAAATCAACATTATTTTCCAATTTGCGCTTGCGCTTGAAAATAAATGTCAAGTTATCTCGGGTCTAATTGTGGGGTAGATTTTCCACCTACTTTGGTGCGGAATCATTTTGAAAATAATCCTCAGTGGCGTGTTAACACGGGTTTATAAATCCGGGAAATATTTTTTTTCTGACTGATCTTTACTAATTTCTACTTATTTAATTGTATTTTTTAACTAATTATGTGTAGTTTTTATATTTTTTTATTAAAAAGGTTAGTAACAAAGGTTGTGTCGTAGTAATTCTGCTATACATACTGCAATGAAAATTTAAAATGTTTATGTCTGATGTATTATTAATTTTTATAAATTAAGATCGTTGTTTATTTTGCCTTCCCATTTTAGATTTTTGCTAATATTTATGGTGTATTTACTTTTAAATAAAATGATAACTTAGACTTTAAAAAAAATATTTGTAAAATAATTGAACAGATGAAAGAAAAATGACAATGACAGTGAATAACAATTTTAAAGTAAATTATTTGAATTCAGATGTAAACAAATTCTGGCATATTTAAATTTAAGTATTTGAGAAAGACCGCCTTTACTTACCTTTTTAATTATTGTTTATTATTGTACTTAAACTTAGAATAGGTAAAAATTAAGCAATATTTTATGAACAAAATCTTATGATATTGCCGTCCAAGTAATAAGAAAAAGTGTGTTTCAGGACAAAAAGTACTGACATTTTTAAAACCATTATCAATTTTGGTCAAAAGACATTTAAGTATTTGCTCATCATAAAATATTTTAATTTAAAAAATTTCATAACATTTTTGATAAAAATTGTTAAAGAATCTCAACAATGCTCTATACTAATGTCGGGGCAATTTTGCTCACTATATTTTTAAATAAATTAATATATTAGAGTGCTTTTTGCTCGTAACACAGGAATATTGTGATAAGAAAAAATTAGAGTATTTATAGTTGTTTAGCGATGGCCTTTGTAGTTGTAGATGTAAGTATAGTGTTTTTCGTTTGCTGCTTGATTGTATTCAATGTTCATTCTTACTGTAGTTTTATTATTTATTGGAAATTTGAATATTCATTCATGCACCAAGTACATCGACATGCTTCTTATTAAACGTGCCCATATTTCATTAAACATTTTGTAAACCGGCGTAAAGTACTTACTTTACGAGCTGTGCCCTTAATATTTGATTTTAATTTTTATACACAGTTACATTTTAAAAATAAAGGTACATTTATGTCGCAGTCATTTTTGACATAAGAAAAGATGGTAGTCTTTGTGTAAATTAGTTTTATTTTACGCATTTTTCATATATTTGACTAACTAAAGCAAGTGTACCTTTTTAATTTTATATGTTTTTTTTATAGTTATATTGTAAAATATAAATAATTTTAAAAATAATGTATTAATAGTGACAAGCAGTTAACGGAAATCCATAAGATAGTGGCATCTATTTTGATATACATAATGTACTTACTTAATTTTAAAAACCAAAGCTAAATGTAAATAGATAATATATTTATACCCCAAATTTTACCGTAACTCTTTTTACTCTTAACTTAAATAAACTTACTAATTTTAGTAAAAATACATTGTTTGTTCATATTATTTTTATCCTCCTACAAACTAAAGACGGTTTATAATGAAACCTAACGTAAAAATTCAGTTATAGTTAAATATGCATTTTTCATTGTTTCGTTTTAATCACCGGCTGAATGGAACACAGAATTTTTTTGTCAAAATCGTACTAAAATATACTGTCGTTTTTTACTTATTGCGCCCATCGCCAATTTTAATGAAATTTGGTAAATTTATTTGGGAATTTATTGGGGGGCGCTGATCACAAATTTGGTAAAAAATGCAATCCTATGTATACATATACCCCTCTGTCCTAATCGCTGGTTGGAAAGAACACAAGAAAAAGAAGTTATAAGAACTGTCTGACCAAAGGTTCAGCTTCGGCTAAAATGGCACCTTCGGCGATAAAAAAGCCGACGATCGTCTTACTAAACACAAAATATTCTACAGGTTCCTAAATTGAAGACATATACAGTCTCAGTCATTACAATGATAACATATAAAATGGAAGAAAATAGAATTTGCATTAGTAATTTTACAATCGGATATAAGATTTTTTGGAAGTGTTTCTTATTAAAAAAAAAGACAAAATAATTGTGAAAATCATCCGGTTTGGATGCAACCAGTTTTCAGAAGTAGGAATTTTAGAAAAGATTGTGCAGAAAACGTTATGTCAAAATGGAGCCTCAAAACCTTCTAGAGGCAGCTCTGCCGTTCGGCAGTGCGAACTAGCATGCGAGAGAGAAGAAAAAATCGCTCACTAATATTTCTCTCTCGTTCTAACGTACTGATTAGTCAGTGGGAGGGGTATATACCCCTTTCTGCGGTGAGCTCCTCCCCGTCATTCAATAAGCACGTTACAACGAGAGAGAAAGGTTTCCTTTTCTCTTCCACGCTTGTTCGCACTGCCGAGCGGCAGGGCTACTTCTAGTAGGTATATACTCGGAGCTTAAAACTAAAAAAAAACTAGTTGTTTCTGCAAAAAAGTAACTATAAATTTATGATCACAGCCCCATAAAATATCCGTATAAAATATGTATTGCAAATTATAGCTTCAGCATAACAATTGTTTTTGCGTACAGAAAATAATGTTTTATTAAATTTTTAAATAAAGCACTTAAATTATTTAAAACCTTTCAATTTTTTAAAATTCGATAATGACAAAAGTTAATACAACTAAACAAAAATATATCGCATTTGTCCAAAAACTCAGTAACCACAATAGCCACAACTAACCAATGGGAATGCTTTGCCTTCGTCATTCTCAAATGAAAATGAACTGATTTTAGACATGGGTGAAACAATAAAATTGAAAAGAACTAACCTAAATTTTAAGGTAATTAGGCGTAGAACCGGTAAAGAATATAATATTTTTAAATGAAACAATTTATTTATATAATATAAAATAAATATACCTTAAGCTGTAACAAATGCTTGGTGTTGTTCTTGAGTCTGTAGATACTATATCCAATGACTTTTGACGACTTTAGAACACAAACAAAAAAAAAAAACGGTAAAGACAGTTAAAACTAAATAAGACAAATAAGTCATAAACAAGAAATATTTTTAAAATTTAGAACGCAAATTCAGCAAGTTTAATGCTTAAATATCGGACAAATACTGACATTTAGATTTTACATTCAGTATTTCGTTCGGTATCTTAGTTGTGTAACATCGGCCCATCTCAGTCGACCATATTTTATATTTTTTTTATTAAGTTATTTAAAAAAAAGATATATAAAAAAACTAATGTTATTTATGGCCAATGTACAGGGTGTCCCACTTTCGACCCTGGGTATTGGATTTACTATCAAAGATACATGATGTGGTTTTCAGTTTTCACATTAGTGTCCAATTTTTGATAAAATGACGGATTCCGTCTTACTTCACTTACTTTTATTAAGTTAATGCAAAACGGAAATACAAGAAGTGCCTAGAAATATATCTTTTAAAATTCCTCTGTAGACTGAAAACTAGAAGCCCGTGACAATTTTGACACAGAAATCCGTCAAAAAGCAGGATGCTATAGTGAAAATCGCAACATTCGGTCTGATATTAATTTCAACTATCACTAAAAGTATCGAAAATGAGATGCCCTTAAAATTTTAGGGATAGCTTAAAAATTGTCCTGCATATTTTTAGCCTCATACAGTTAAATAAAAAAACAAAAAAATCAATATTATCAAAATTTATTTTTTGTATAAATACATCATAGGATAGGAAATTTTTTTCCAGCAAAGTAGGGCTAAATGTAAATAAGTGTATATAAATTTGCAGAAAAAGACAACATTGAACATATTTTGTACACATATTGTCAGTCTTAGAATTATTTATATACTATTTATATAAAATTATCACAGTAAATAGAGTTTTTGTACTTTAATAGCCAGTGGTAATTCCAACTAGCGGAAAGCAATCTATCAGTATTTGGTCTGTGGAAACCACCGTCATAAAAGGAAATTACTTTCCCTTGAATGAGGATGTTAATCTGGTGGCGATTTTTTGTTAAATTGAATTGATAGAAAGTGATGTACCGGGTGTCCAAATAACAAAGGACACCGGCTGTATCTCAGAAAATGTTTATCGCACAGCATTGGGGAAAAAATATTTTTAGTAAAAGTGGTCAAGAGAAATAGCTTTAAATTATTTTCAAGTTTCTGAAATGGCCGCTAGGGCGCGTAACTCCAATCTCAAATCTAAAAAAGTGATGTTTCTGTGAATTTTGCTATAGTAACCTAACAAAAAAATACCTGATTTTTAAAGTCGAGGATAATTTGAACCTTTTTTGTTTGACAATTTTAGCTGTATCTTTAAAAATAAAGTGGTGGGGGTATTTAAAGGTTTTCATAAAAAACACCCTATATCTTCGAAACGGCTAAGCCGATTTTAACAAACTTGGGCTAGTTAAAAAAAAGCTACTTTTGGGCTATAAATGTTATAATATTTGAAATTTTGTTAGTTTCACATGTCGCCGCTAGAGGGCTTTTTCGATATTCCGACAGAAATGGTTAATTTTCTCAAAAAAATTAAATGCATTGGTATAATTTTTGGTTTCTAAAAAAGTAGCTAAATAATGCCTAAACAAGCTCGCGAAAACCGTATCTCGATATCTTGTTCCTTACCTAGAATTTAGGCCAAAGAAAATTTTATACGTCAATATCTCAAAAACTATAAAACCTACAAGAAATTTCATGGGACAATAATTATGTATTTTTACGGAACCTTTAATTTGGGTTATATAACTTTTTTCGTCTAAATGCAATACTTTAGGAGTTATAATAAAAAAATCG
Source organism: Listronotus oregonensis (assembly GCA_019359885.1). NCBI lineage: Eukaryota > Metazoa > Arthropoda > Insecta > Coleoptera > Curculionidae > Listronotus > Listronotus oregonensis. Next base: position 14,672 of record JAHBCN010000786.1, on the reverse strand, counting down.
AATTCCAGGGGTATACTTTAAAAAAATCCCAAAAATTCGATTTATTGATAATAACTCGTAAAGTATTGCATTTAGGCGAAAAGACTATATAACCTAAATTAAAGTTTAGGTAAAAATACATAATTTATGTCATATAAAATTTCTTGTAGCTCTTATCGTTTTTGAGATATTGACGTATAAAATTTTCTTTGGCCTAAACTTTAGGTAAGGAACAAGATATCGAGATACGGTTTTCGCGAGCTTGTTTAAGCATCATTTAGCTACTTTTTTATGAAAAAAAAGAAATCATACCAATGCATTTAACTTTTTTGAGAAAATTAACCGTTTCTGTAGGAATTTCGAAAAAAGCCCACGGACACGTGAAACTTACAAAACTTCAAATAATATAAAATTTATACCCCAAGAATAGCTCTTTTTAACTAGCCTAAATTTTTTAAAATCGGCTTAGCCGTTTCGAAGATACAGGGTGTTTTTTACGGAAACCTTAAAATACCCCTCACCACTTTATTTTAAGAGATACAGCAAAAATTGTCAAACAAAAAAGGTTCAAAATATGCTCGACTTTAACAATCAGGTATTTTTTTGGTTAGGTTAATATAGCAAAATTCACAGAAACATCACTTTTTTAGTTTCAAGATTGCAGTTACGCCGCCTAACTGCCATTTCGACTTGAAAATAATTTCCACTTATTTATCTTGACCACTTTTACAAAAAATATTTTTCCCCAGCTGTGCGATATGCATTTTCTGAGATACAGCCGGCGTCCTTTCTTATTTGGACACCCGGTACATCAGTTGATTTACTTATTTATTTTTAAACGAGCCTTTTATATTTACCTAAATAGCAATAATTCGTATACATTCTGGCAATCATGCTTCAGAAATGAAACCTCTAACACAGAAAACAACAAGATCTATATAAGTATAATATGACATACAGGGGATAACCTGTCAGATTTTCATGACCTACCAGGATGCCTATATTAGGTGAATGGGATATACATTTAAACAAATACATTTTTCACATTAAACAAATGTTACATAATAGGTAAGGAACTATTGGCAGTTTGTATATCTTAGACGCATTTTAAGTACAAACAAAAATTGTTATAGAGTTAACTCTCAAAAATATACTATTGAGGTATTAGTAAAGTACAACATTCTTAGGACTATGTTGAAAATTTTCGTTTAGCTCATAATGTATTATCTTAAAATATAAGGAAATTGCTTAAAAAAGGGGCTATAAACTTTTGTAAAAAAACAAACCATTTGAATACAAACGGGGCAGTAAAGACATTTGCGTATATGGCCAAACACTACTTAAAAGGCTTATCAGAGCAAAAAATAAATAAACATATATTAGCTACAATATACAGGTGCCACAGATTCGAGTGCATGCATGGGGATCTCGGAAACCGTAAGAGATACGAAGTCGGTTAAATTATGGCCAATTTGTGTATTTGCGTAACTAACCATGTCCACTTTAGAAAGTTGCAAAATTCCTAGAACTCCGGATATATACGGAAAAACCGAAATTTGCCCATTTCGTTTTTATTTTTTCTGACGTTATTTAAAGAGAATGGAAAAACAGAACTTTTTATGGCCACTTTTTAAGCTCTACAAAACAGCGTTGAGATATTTTCCGCACGACGTTTCGTTTTCGTTAAACCATCATCAACTTTATGTTTTTAAATACGGACCTTGGTTTTTTATTTAATTTTTTTGATCCCCTTATTATCCCAATTACAATAATGTATAACACTTAATATTTATTAACAAATATGGAAAGCCTCTATAAGAAATGATGTGCATTCCTTGTCTAACTCATTGTCTCTTATGGAAAATTAAAATATTAAGTGTTATATATAATTGTAATTGGGATTACAACTGCTTTAAAAAAATGCAATAAACAATTGAGTGCCGTATTTAAAAAAATAAAGTTGATGATGGTTTAACAAAACGAAACGTCGTACGGAAAATATCTCAACACTGTTTTGTAGAGCTTAAAAAGTGGCCATGAGAAAGTGTCTTTTGTTTTTCCATATCTCTTTAATTAATGTCAGAAAAAAATAAAAACAAAAATGGCAAATTTCGGTTTTTTCCGGATATCTCCGGAAGTACTCGGAATTTTACAACTTTCTAAACGGCATATTGTAAGGCACCTAAATACGCAACTTTGCAATAATTTAACCGACTTCGTATCTCTTACGGTTTCCGAGATCCCCATGCATGCACTCGAATCTGTGGCACCCTGTATATCACTGTAAAAAAATCTCTCTACTCTTTAGTACTTTTAACATGAAAAATGCTATAAAATCCGCAGCATTTTTAATTCGTTTGTGTAAACATTATAAACTATATAATATTTTAAAATAATAAACAAAATAGCAAAAACAATATATGCTATCTAAAACACTCCATACCAGACGTTTAAAAAACATAAAGTAAAGAAACAGGCCCGACTAAACAAGTAACATACGCCAAGTGTCAAAGATAGTCATCAGTAAACAATATTTAAAATAAAAAAGTTGACTATAGTTCTGGCAAAGATACTTTAATTAAAAAAGTTTGTTTAACTAAACTGAATTTTTTAGATTATTTTTGAAAATATTTAATAATCTGGACATTAAAAATTACAGTTAAATTGTTGTATATAAAAACTGTAGGTTTTTAGTAATAAGACAAAACAGCAGAATACCCTGTCCTGTTACGAGAATAATGACTATAACTTAAATAATAATGTTAATAATCACAGTCTCAAGAAATCAAAAAAACTGTAAGAGATACACCTAAAAAAATCAGTTGAGACCTTGTCTTTAAATAATTGACAGAACAATGTTTGAGCTTTAAATCCGATCTAGATGCCATAAAAATAAAGCCTCTAGATAACCAGTTAAATTTTGTTAAAGATATTTTTTTAATTTTGACATCGTATGTCAACAAATAAAACTTTAAGAGAAAATATAAAAATATACAAGTTACGCCTTGCAATCAGTACATAAATACAATTTTCTCAAAAATTAAGCACATTGCACAATTTGAGCTAATTTTAGAGCAAAATACTCCTCCGCTGGGTAGTGGAATGGAAGAAATTTAAAACAATTGAGTTTCTATGTAGCAAATAAATTGATTTAGCAAAATTTTCCCATATACCTCTCACAGTTTTTTTTGAAATCCATGTTGAGTCATATTTAAAATCCCCTGTACATATTTTAATAAAAATAGAGCAATAGTCCAAGAAAATAGGTCGTGAAATAAGAATTTAAGGTTAAAACTTGAATTTTTGATATAAGTTACTTTAAAGAATCTAAAAACGAACTGTAATTTTTTTTTAAATTCACCCCCGAAAAGGGGTAAAAAAATAAAAAAGTGGTTTTTTTGAAATTTTAAGAAAACGGTAAGTCCTAGAAATAAAGTTTTAAATAAAAGTTGTAGAACGTAAAATTCTACATAAAAATGATTATATAAATTTTTCCTAAAATTAAAATTAACTCAGATAGGTAGCTAGTAGGGGATGATAACATCAACTTTAAAATCATAATTATTGGATAAAAATTCATATTTTTTTAATTACCATATAATTAACAACTTTAATTCAAAGATTTTTTCTCTAGAATTAAAGTTGTTAATTATATAAATAATAAAAAACTATGAGTTTTTAAATTTTCCAATAATTTATGATTTTTTAAAGTGCTGTAATCATCCCCTAGCTTCTAGCTACTCTATCTTAGTTAATTTCAATTTTAGGAAAAAAGTTATATATATAATCATTTTTATGTAGAATTTTACGTTCTACAACTTTTATTTAAAACTTTTTTTCTAGGACTTACCGTTTTCTCAAAATTTCAAAAAACCACTTTTTTAATTTTTCACCCCTTCCCGGGGGTAAATTCAAAAAAAAAAATTACAGTTCGTTTTTAGATTCTTCAAAGTAACTTATATCAAAAATTCAAGTTTTAACCTCAAATTCGTATTTCACGACCTATTTTCTTGGACTAAAAGAATCTAAGCAATGAAAATATCAGCAAGTTTACTTTGTTTTAATACCACCACTTTTTACTTCCAGCTTGACCTTTGTGTGTTGTAAATATTTACTAAGCTACTCAGGTCTTTATTGCTAAGACAGCTTTGTATATTTTCACAACATATATAGGGCAGTGTTGGTAGATTATCAATGCAATCAAAAAATTTCTTACTACTATCCAACAAGATTTTTCTTGCAAGTGCATCCATTAAACAATTTTCTACCATACTCTGGTAGATTGGAAAAATCTTTTTATTATTTTTTGATTCTATTATTTGTATATTATTATCATTACGAAGATACCTTATAAGTTGGTGGTTATTTCTGGATAATATTATATCAAACAAAGAGAAATGATTATTTATTTTAGTTTTTAATGTGTTTATTTCTTTTTTGCAGTCCTTTTCATATTGATATTTACTAAAGGATAGCGTTCTAAAATTTCGCGGCTTACAGGAAGTCCTGCAGATTTTATCTTCACTATATGCTCCTCAATTACTGTCCATACTTCTGGAGAGCTTTTTTGATAAGCATATTTTAGTAAAGTGTGGCCATATACGCATTCATTAATATCTCCTCCCCTTTCTAAAAGAATTTTAAGAATGTTAGGCTTCTTGCACACAACAGCGCAAGACAGCGGGGTTTCTCCCTTTTTCGTTTTAGCGTTAACGTCGGCCCCATGATCTAAAAGAATGTGAATGATTGCTTCGAGTGTTTTGCCTGCTCCATAAGCGATTTCAATTTCGGTTTTAAAAGAGCCCTTAACTGCAAAGTGAAGTGGTGTCCAGTTATTCCGGTTGACAGCATTAACATCGGCTCCTTTTTCTAGAAGGACTTTCACAAGTTGACGATAGCCACCGGAGGCAGCTTCGTGGAGAGCTGTGTTTCCAGATACGGATGCAATATTGACATTAACCCCTCTGTGTATAATGTTACTTACAACACCCATATGACCTAAAAATAAAGAGTTTAACGATTTGTTATTGAACATTTAAGACTACTAAGATGAGATGGAGGGATTGATGATGTTTGTAGCAAATTAAGTAATTAATTCATTTCGTCCCAGTGATGCATAAACGCACCATGGTACAAATTATTTTATTTTGGTACGTCATATTTTTTTTTACCGTTTGCTGTATATGAAAGAAGAAGTTGATTAGCCACTGTAAAGTAAAAAAAATATAAAAAACCTTTATTGCTTTTATAAAGTGCTTTAATATATTATGTAAAAATTGGAAAAAATATTGGTAATTTCTATTTTCTTTCATCGCAAAAAAAAATATTTTAAATGATAAAAAGTTAACTATTTTCCTTTTATCAGATTTTATTTGAGTGTAGATTTTGACAAATTTATTTATAATTTTTAATCGAAAATTAATCGGAGCTCTCTGTGTTGAGAAAAAACGTTGGTGCGAAAACGCACCACTGGTATTATATGTATGCAAAATGTGATAAATATTTGCCTGTTTCAACGCGTTTTATTACATTATATTGACGGGCCAGGTAGTGTTCTTTCGCTATTTGTACTAGTTAGATGTACGTTTTAAGTCTGATGGTTGAGAATGTTATTTAAAAAGTTTTTAACGCAGCAGGAGTTAGAAGCTGAGCTGGAAAAAGTAGTGGATGAACTTAAAAATGATGAAAACGGTAGGTAAAATTATACAGTATGGCTATTTGAAACTTATGGTGTGGTACATACAAAATATAAAAAATGATACTTATTTTAAAATTTAAAAGGTAATTGGTGCCGTTTATATACCTCCTAATGTCGACACATTCACAGCTGAAGAAGATATAGATGAGGAAACTAGTGTTCAAGAGATGTCAAACATCGGCTGATGAAAGTGAAAGTAAAAATGAAAGACAGTACCATTGGTACTCATCAGATGAAGAGACCCTAGCCGCTAAAAAAAGGCCGACATTATCTTATGATGTTCTACCCACAGCTAAATGGATTCTAGGACACATAGAATATACACATTTCGCTGTTTTAAATGAGTTTTACGACAAAGAACACATAAAAAATGAGCTTTCTTAGAAATATTTTTACTCTTTTTTGATGATGAGGTAGTCAATCTCGTTTTGGGTTTCACAATGAAGTACGCTGCGGATAAAAATCGAAACGATTTTTAATTATCAAAAGAAGACCGAAAGAATACAAATATTAGAAATGTTCCTTCAACTTTAGAAGAAATAAGGCTTGATCATCAGCCCGACACCATTATTCCTAATGAAACTTACGCACGAAGGAGATGCAGGGTATGCCACAGTCATACTATTTATATGTGTGGGCGATGTAATGTACATTTACATGTCTCGTGTTTTGCAACGTACCACCAGAATTAAAAATATATAGAGTGGTTCTTACCAGTGGTTCATTTGCGCACCAAAAAAAAATTGGTTGTATTTGAATTATTTAAATGTTATAATATTTGTATTGGGTTATTCTTTAGTATGTACTATAATACTCTTTTTTTGCAATTTTTATTTAGGTTTTTCTGGAATACATATTAAAAAAATATTTTGGTCTACCTTTCTTACCAGTGGTTCGTTAACGCACCACCATTTTTTTTTGCGATGTAAAGACTTTAATTATTAAATATGGCAAAAATGTTTTTTGTTGCTAGAGATAAATAATATTGATAAAAAAATTTACTTTTTTCCATTATTTCTACCCTTGGGATTAAATGGATTAAGTAGGGCAAAGACTGATACAAACGCTTTTTAGGCCAAGCCTTATCTGTAAAAAACCAAAAGTTGTTGGATGTATAAACTGTGTAAGGCTTTCGCGGCCATCATTAGATAAACTACTGTTTTTTGGGTTGTTAGGCCGTCGTCGATTTGGTCTTCTTGACGTTTTGCCAGCACGAGTGGTTGGCAGCTTTTCGGTTGATTACTTGCGTACTACTGAACCCGCTGAACCCTGGCGTGGACGTAGCGTGTATTTATAGGTTTTGATGGGCGGGGCCTTCTCTGTTTGCTCGGTGTTGTTGCCTAGGTCTTGTTTCGATGTGGTGTAATTCTCGTATTTCGAAGAATTGGTACCCATGTTTTGTTTATTTTTATTGCTTCCTCTGTTTTGTTAAAGTTGATTGTATGTTTATTTATCTCTATGGCTTCCCTGTACAATCCAGCATGATATGATAAGGTAGTTGCGAGGACCTGGGTATCTTCAAATTTTATGTGGTGGTCTGTTCTTGTCAAAGTGTGTTCCGCTACAGCTGACTTTTCAATCTGTCCCAGGCGGCAGTTGGCTTTCTGCTCTTTTATTTTCATTTGTTGTTCCTATGTACACACTGCCACAGGTACAAGGTATTCAATAAACTCCCGAACATGAAAGAGGGTCCTTTTTCTCTTGGCTGATCTTAGAAACTCCTTCACTTTTCTTCTCGGTTTATAGATGGTTTTAATATTTTCCTTGTTTAGAAGGCGACCTATTATGTCTGTTATCCTTGGAACATAAGGTAGGAAAGCTTTTGCAATGGACTGACTTTGCTCCTTGGTTTGAGAACGCTCTTTGGTTGCATTGTCTTACGCATCTCCTGCTCTGAATATCCATTGGCCATTAGTGCGTTTTTTAAGTGATTCAATTCTCCGTCGATTTCACCTGGTTCGCAAAAAAAAGATCGACAGAATTTCACTTTTTTACCAATTAAGTAATACACTCCACCGATCGGACTGGGATAAGATAGATTCCATTTCATACAGAAGTATGAAAAATGAACTTGAAAGGTGCAACAACCCAAAAAACAGTAGTTTATTTGTTGGATGTGATAGGTGGCAGGCATATTTTTGCTGGAAACCCTTCAGAAAGATGTATATAACATTAACCGAGGTATGCTCCTCTCAGAAAGGTCCGAAATATTTGTGCAATAGACATGATATGAAAAAAGTCGAAATTTTAATCGCTAATTATACTTTGTAAGTATTGGTCGTTAAAAAAAAATTGTAGAAAAAAAAAGCTTCGTAACAAACTTTTCTATGAGAAAGGATTGATTAGAAATCGCAAAATATATTATGCTTGTTGCAAAATAGAAATGAACAAAAAAGAACGCAAATAATGTAGTTTTTTGTATGGATTTCTGTGAGAACTGTATACCATATTCGACCAGAAAAAAAAACTTTATGCTATGATAAAAGATCGTGCCAAATTTTGTTTAAAAAAATGGACTATTTTGCAAACTGTGAACCTAGATATTCGATTTTTGATTAAATAAACAATATTTGTGTTTAAGCAAATAATAAAATATATAGTTTTTGCTTTAAAATTATTCTGTAAAATATCAATATAAAGTAGGTAATGATTCCATATAAACCATGTGCAAAAAGTTGATATTTGCAATAGCCGGCCAGACACACAGGATTTTTGAACGCTCTTGGCTCGTTGCATATCAGGCGCGCGGGTCTGGCTCGTAGTTAAGGGAGAAAAATATCCACGCGCCAAGTACGCACGCCTTGTGCGACGTCCAAGATAACAGGTCTACCCTTGTTAAATATTTTTGCGTGTGTGGAGCGTTGTTATTGTTTTGCTCAAAAATGTTGCAATTTTATTAATCCGTCACAAGATTTTGGAGTAAGGAGATTTTAACCCAGTTTACAGAAATATATAGAAAACATCCAGCGCTCTGGATGATAAACAGCAAGAATTATACCAATAAAAGGCAAAGGTGAATTAATTCAGTTGTAAAGAAGCTATAACAAACTCTTATAAGAATTTGGTTTGTAAAAAAAATTAGTCAATACGAAGCTGCTTCAGAAGAGAATTAAAAAAAGTGGAACGGTCCAAAAAAGTGGCGCTTCTGAGGATGATGTTTTTACACCAGCCCAAATCTAGCATTGCACTTAACCGATCTTCGGCTGACACAGACCTTCCCATTGGTGTATCTTGTCTAATTAGATATGGCCTTTACATATTTAGCAATTCATCGAAAGTTTTACAATCCATTGTTAAAAAATAATTTTTGAAGTCATCTAGATCGTTTAGCTATATATTTTTTATTATCCATTTTTCCGCCACCGTCAAGCCACACCAAAATATCAAACACGTTAGAAATCCAGGCTCGCGCTAATTTTGATCAAGCCTGCCAATATTTATGTCCATAAACACATACTCCTCGCATGTACGTCAAAGACTCTCACCAAAGTGTTTCTTTAATATTTTCGTTAATGGACAACAGCGTTCTTGTATCCACAGACTTGGCTGCGTGTTTTGCATGGAGCGTGCTAAAACCTTCTCCAAGACGCTATGTGTGTGGCCGGCTATTATTTGTAGATACGCATTGAACGCCTGTCAACTTTAACCGCATGTACAGGGTGTCCTGTTTCGTGTGTTTTACGGGGTTTCTCGCTTATGAGTGAAGTTACAAAGATGCGGTTTTCGCGACACCGTGCTACTTTTTGTCAAACGAAAGATGCCGCAACAAGATTTGTCCTAGCCCCTTAGTTTCTTCGTAGAGGGTGATTTAAAAGTTGTATTTTCGGTTACCCCTCGTATCTCAGGTATCTGATAACTTATCAAAAGATAAAAACGGGCCTTATAGAACTTTTACGCAAAATACAGTGGCGTACTTGAAATTTTTCTGGATTTACTTTCTTTGAGATATTAGCCAAAGTTAACTTTATTTAATGGAACACCCGTATATTTTTTCGTCATATTATTTGCCACACTGAGAGCTTTCTAAAAATATAATACATTCAAAACTTATTTTTATAAACAGCATGAAAACATGCAATTAGTTACTTTTTAACATAGGCGGCTTTGGTTTAAATTAATGACAGTCAAATTAATTAACGTCAAATGCCTTCTGCACCAAAAAAATAATCTAGTAATATAAACATTTATTAACAAGACAACCTAATGATAAAAATAACAATTTTACGCTAGAATTGTTCTTAGCCTTAAAAGGCAATTAACTAGAAATTTTATAAATACTGTTCGAATTGGTGACCATGATGTCTTATGCATTGTTGTCATAGCGTCTGTAGTCTTCTTAAAGCATTTTCAAATATGAAAGAGCGGCTCGCAACTCCTAAAGGCATTTTCCGTAGCCTCTCTTAATTCCTCAATTGTTTCATACCTCCTCGAGTATATTTTATTCTAAATATCCCCACAAAAATAATCTAAAACTGAGAGGTCCGAGACCGTGGTGGCCATCGAATAGGTCCGTGCGTGGCTATAAATCGATTAGGAAAGTGCTGTTCCAACCAGTGTTGTATCACGTGAGAGTTGGAGCCGGAGCTCCATCTTGTTGGAAATAGATGTCATTTACTTGAACCAAGGGAATATCTTCCATAATAGTCATTGCTTTTTCTTGAAGAATTTGTATGTATCTATCAGAATTCAAATTTCCTTGGTAAATACAATATTCAATTCTTCTTCCCAAAACGAAACAAGAAACATTGAATCCAAACCTTCCTGGCGTTCCCTGGGAAAAATAACGTGTTCATTTTCCTGGCTCCAAAACCTGAGTTATTCCTATTGAGGATACCCGCACTGGTAAAATGGGCTTCGTCCGACCAAATGATCTTCCTTTCAAAAATTATTCTGCCTTTCACACATATTGAGAAACCAGTTACAAAACTCCACTCTCCGCTCAGGATCGCCAGGATGAAGATTGTGCACAAGTTTATACTTGTAAGGTTTGAATTTATGTCGTTTCAATATTTTTTCGACTTTTGTTTTGGATACTCCGATATTTTCTTCTATTTGCCTGAAGATGTCCCTAGGTATTTTCAACTGATGCCAAAACATTTATTTCAGCTACTTCATTATCTTTACTATAATTTTTCGGCCTAGGTTTATTAAATGACCCATATTGAATTAGATTGTTTTGTATTTTACGAAATATGCGCCTATCAGGCTGTCTTCTTTCAGGATATCTATATAGAAATCGAGAAAAAGTCAAATTTAAAAAATTTTATTCGTTCTTCTAACGTACCTATTTAGATAAAGCACCGCCGCCTCATCGACGTCTTCGTTGGATAATATGAAACATCTATTCATATCATACTTTTCAAAATGTTCAAAATTTTGGTTTTGTGCCATATTTTTTAGATAAATGATAACGATAATCTAGGAACTAGCATTAAAAAATTCAATAGCAATCATTTGACGTTGATTAATTTGACTGTCATTAATTTAAACCAAAGCCGCCTATGTTAAAAAGTAAATAATTGCATGTTTTCATGCTGTTTATAAAAATAAGTTTCGACTATATTATATTTTTAGAAAGCTCTCAGTGTGGCAAATATGACGAAAAATATACGGGCTGTTCCATTTAAAAAAGTGCAACTTTGGCTAATATCTCAAAGAAAGTAAATCCGAGAAAAATTTCAAGTACGCCACTGTATTTTGCGTAAAAAGTTCTATAATAGTCCGTTTTTATCTTTTTGATAAGTTATCAGATACCTGAGATACGAGGGGTAACCGAAAATACAACTTTTTTATAATCACCCTCTAGCGAAGAAACAAGGGGGCTAGGACAAACTGTTTGCGGCATCTTCGTTTGACAAAAAAGTAGCACGGTGTCGCGAAACCGCATCTTTGTAACTTCACTCATTAGCGAGAAACCCAGTAAAACACACGAAAATAGGGACATTGTATAGGGTCTTTTGATTTTACGTGGCATCTGAGCCTTTATTTTTGAAGATAAACAAAATATTATATATAAAAATTTAGTTTTTTCCATATTATCTTTTGGAGCACTCAGTTAAAAAATATTGCAATAAAAAAATTGAAAAATATAGGCAACGTCGCCGATATTTTTTACTGATAATTTTAAAAGATAACATGGAAATAAAACTACAATTTTTATATAAAACATTTTTTTCTATCTCCAAAAATAAAGACTTCAGATGCCACGTAAATATAATCAAAGACCCTGTATTTTGATAACTAATCGACCAATTGACAATTTTTAAATATATTAAATAAAGCGTCTTTTCGAGTACCCTTATCTCTTACCTCTGAAAATAGCCTCAAGCAACGGAGTTTCCGATTTTTAGTTATGGATTGACATCAGCGCCCATCTCCAATAGCCTGTTAATAGCTACCGTATGACCATTTTGAGCGGCCCGAAAAATCGGTGTGTGGCCGATGTTTGTTAACGCATGTACGTTAGCACCTTTATCCAAAAGATCATTGACTATTTGCAGACTTGCTGGGCCAGGTTGCGGACAAAAGCTTTGATGAAGTGGAGTTTCATTATTGCTGTTAGTTGCGTTAACATCGGCGCCTAAAAGCCAAATTATTAGGTCTTTTTGTTATTCAAAATTAGTGTACACTATTTTACACTTTACTATGTAAGCGCTCTTATCGAATATGTATTTTAGAAGCAGGTGTGTACAAAAAGTGTAAAATAGTTTAAACTAGTTTTGAATAACAAACAGACAAGGGTATTTTTTATAAAACATATTTTTTTCTTAGCCATACAGCCAATAGCAAGATGTAAGGTCATTTATAAAAAGTATTAATTTTTTTTCACAACAATCATTATATTTTCATTAGTTGTAGGATACATTAACACCTAACACAAGGAATCAAGCTTCGCGCCACAGGGGCCCATCGGGGCGACTTTTTTCATGAACATAACAGATAAAGACCACGGAGAAGGGTCAGAGTTAAAAAGTAAAACAAAAATAAAATAAAATTCCGGCAGTTTTTCCATAAAGAAAGGTTTATTAGGTAATCAAATTACTTTCTAAGTAATTCAATTACTTTATAAATAATCGAATTACTTTCTACGTAATTGAATTACTTGGGATTCGTAAAAATCAATTATCAATTACGATTACATTATCCTATTAATTGATAATCCAAATACAATTACTTTTTCCGGAAAGTAATTGTATTTGGCAGCTCTGCTATCAATTTTAGATGACAGTTTGCATTATTACATAAAATTTAGGCCATTTAAAATATACTCATTTCCAGGTAAACCAGTGTGAACTTTAACGCTCCTTAACGTTACGTATTGATTATGCAGAGTATCTTATATTATGGTTTAAAATCTTTTTAAAAGTAATGGGTAAGATTCATAGTTAAACGTTTTATTGTAATCCAATACCTTTAAAAAACAGACATCGAGACTGTTAAAATGTCAAAGTGTTGGTTTGGAGATATTCGATTTTAAAAATCGCCCATTTTGTTATATATGTAGGTTTTAGGACACAAATAAAGGGAAAATTCTGACAACTACACATTTTTACTTGGAAAAATTGACAGAAGCATTATTTAGTAATAAAAGGTTATTTTTAGCCAATAAAAAATATGTGCAAGGGGCCTATGCCTTATAATATCATACCTCTGTCCAACAGCATTGAAACAACTTCTGAGTAGGCGTGGAATGCTGCTTCATGTAGTGTTAAATTTTCGGCTTTTCCATCAATCTCTTTACTGTTCAGAAGCAGAATTTTGATTATGTTTCTGTTACGTTTTTTTACTGCATTATAGAGTGCAGTAGTGCCATCAGCAGTTGTGATATTTATGTCAGCACCTTTCGCTAAGAAAAGTTCCACAATATTTTCCGATCCTCTTACGACAGCTTCTATAAGTGGTGGAACGCCATCTCTCGTTTTTTTATTAACATCGGCGCCATTCTTTAAAAAATGACAAGTAACACTATAATTTCCGTTAACAAGGGCTTTATAAAGAAGAGTTTGTCCGTCTTTGGTTTCTCATTAATAGCCTTTTTGATATCCATATTTTCGACAGTGTAGGGACATTCAGACACATATTGATGCAATCACAAAGTAGCTCCTCATCATATTTTATTTTAAATAAAGGCTTTTGAATCCATCTTTTCATTTTGCTTGTAAAATCTATAAAAAAAAAATTACTTTCAAAATAATACAAATTAGGAGTCATAGGCGTATAATAACGAAATTTTTAAAAGCGTCTGAAGATAAAAATATTCATATTTAAAAGTGAAAAGTTTAAAATATAACTTTAATATTTTGGTTTTGGTTTGGCACAAAATCATATAAAATGCGAAAGCTAGCTTGACGGAATTCAGGGCTAATTGAAAACCCTTTTTTGGTATTAGAATGTATACACATTTAGAAATACTGGTATAAGGTGAATGAAGTGACCAATTTGGCAACCAAAAAAGACGTATTATTTTAAAATATTTTTTTATGTATTATATTACTTTTTTATATGCTATTTTTGGCCATTAAACCAAGGCAATCCTGTCTGCGCCACTTGTACTTTTATAAAAAAAATCTTATCTTATAAATTTTTTTCTATCGAATTTGAAAAAGATAAGAAACTCGTTGATATTGTCTTAAATGGAGTGCCATATTTTTTTCCAATTCCTCGTATTTCCTTTGATCTCAAATCAAATTAAGATTTGCTTTATTGTTAAAGAAAAAACAATCTTCTTAACAAAACTAGAAAAAAAAGTATTTATAAACATTGGTAATAAGAAGAGAAAATAAAAATATAAAAAACAAACAAATTTATAAAATACAAGATTAAAAAAATGGTAAATGTCACTAAGTGTGCCCAATTTAAAAATATGGAAAACTTTTTATTATTTATTTTACGAAAAAAGTTATTCTTTATAAAAAAATTCTGCATGCTTCAAAATCAAAATGAACAACAGATATGAAATTTTATCAATCATATAAGGGTATGCCAAAAAATAATT
>JAHBCN010000785.1:0-152160 GCA_019359885.1 Listronotus oregonensis | reverse complement strand
CTAAATGAAATACTACGGAAGTCACTTTTTTCAGACTCATTTTACAGATAGCATACCAAAAAAGAACCGCCGACCTAATTATTCAATAAAACCTACTTATTTTTCCTACAATTTTTTTTACCCAGTTTCCAAAAAAAGTGGAATTTAATATGTACGAAGGGTAATTTCATTTCATTCAAAAGCCAATAACCTAAAAGTTTAGAAAGGGAAAATATTACAAAGAACCTGAATCAAAATTCCAACAAAAATAATATTATATTTACTATTATGAATTTTTAATACCAAAAGTGTATTATAAATTATAAAAAAAACATGTGCAATTTCCCAATATCGTTATAGGAAAAGTATAAGCATATTGCTTTTTAATCGATTTTATTTTCTAAGAACTTATTGAGGTTATTAAGAAAATAAAAACATAATAACAGGTAGAATCATGGATCACCTCAAAACGGAATTTTTTATGAAGAGGTTAATACCCAATTGTTTTCGCGATATTTTAGTAATAAGTTATTAAATAAAAATGAAATATTGTAATTATTATTTAAGATTATCAAATTCTTCATCAAAAACCTAAAAAGCCAAACATCTAAAAATGTTTAAAAACAAAAAAATCCGTCTTAGGAGGAGTTCAAAGTAACAAAGGAATATTTTCAAAATATTAAAAGGTGTTGTAATTTTATGCAATTAGAAATTAGGTTAATAGAAGAAAACATATTTTGTGCAGAAAATTTTAATATAATCTTTGCAGAGCGCCTTTGTTAGTTTAACCATCATAAGTGTTATTTATAAAATTAAAATAAAGCTATTTACTATTTACTTTCCATTTTATATATACGAGGATTATTCCTAAAATAACTGCCATAATTGTATAGAAAAGTCATGTAATAATTATTTTGTGTTTTACACGTTAGAGAATTAATAACATTTTTACGAAAATAATACCAAAGATAATCTACATTTTAAGAAAATAAAGTAAAAAAATACACGAGAATTTACACAAAATAATTTTTGGGGTCTTAATTTAATCAAATGATTATTCATAATCTATGGATGTCTATATATATACAGGGTGAGTCGGGAGGAACGCACCAAACTCCAGGTGTGTATTGTACACTTAAAAATAATTTAAAAAAACCCATATGTTCTTATACGATTCTCATTTGTTTCCAAAATATAGCGTGGCATTTTATAACACTTTAATCGTAAAACTCGAAAATAAACGCGTTAAACACACTGACACTGACACTAACACATGTCAGAACAACAAAAGGAACCAACCAATCGGTACCTAGAGCATTTGTGATAAGAAGCGCTAAACTATTTAAAACATTTTAATTACGCCATAATTTGAAAACAAATCAGAATCGGATAAGAACATATGAGTTTTTTAAAATTATTTTCACGTGTACAATAATTATCTGGAGTTTGGTGCGTTCCTCCCGACCCACCCTGTATATGTTGCTCACTGATGTTTTTTCCTTTTTTTTTAAACTAATGTACCTTTTCAGTTCTTTTTAAAGCTACTTTTTTGTTCATTGTAATATTTTTTATGAATTAACCTTTTTCTCATAATTATAGCAATAATTTTACGGAAATATAAGTAGACAACGCAATAAAATAATTTGAAAAATATTACGAAAAACCTTATAAAAAGTTTTCATCCAAATGTTAAACATAATTTTCGTCATAAATTTCACTACAATTCTCGTACGTATGAAAATATAAATAATTACATAATAGATTATACAGGATGTCTTAAAACTCTGACATCTTGCGGATATCTTCCAAATCGCTCTTAATTTTTCAACAAAAGTTTATCTACCAACCTAATATAAAAAATGGATTTAAAGAAATGTAATTTCATTTTTAAAAGTAAACAGAAAGCATCAAAAAATATTATTACCCCTTTTTTTTAGATAGAACATCTTTTATATTTCTATAGATATTAATTGATTTTCTGGAGACTGTTTCACTAGATACATCTGTCAAACTAGTAAAGCAAGTGATTGGGATCACCTACAGTAGCTGTATTTGGTTTGCCTAGTCTCGATATATTTTTCACACTTCCCGTTATGTTAAATTTCTTCACCAGTTTACTCACACAAGATTGGATTACTGCAGGTCGATTAAGATAAGTAAGATTAAATGGATTACATACTTCCGCTTGTAATCTCTTGCAATCGCCGTAGCCAATCGTCATTATAATTTTCTTTTTTTTTGCTTTTCAAGTTTATAAATGCACCATAGCAATTAGTGCTTCGTTGAAAGATCTACATTTAAATAATTCTGTTATTTTGACAGAAAAACAAATAAAACCATATACCACTGCAATTGGCTTAAAAAGATAACCTATTATTTTTAAAAATATAAATGGCTGTTCCATTAAAGATAACAGATTCAATTATAGTTTTAACTTTTCCTGTATATTTCTAAAAACAAAATTACATTTATCTTGTAACTTTTTGAAATATGTATAATATTTGTAGGTGAATTTTCATTAAAAAATTAGGAGCAGTTTGAAAGATATTTGAAATATACCAAACTTTTTAGACACCTAATATATGTAATAAATCTTTTATTCTTAAATTATTAACTTTTATTAATTATCAGTTATTTTAGTCCTAAAAAAACTAACATTTCCGATTAAAAAAAATAATTTTAGGATTAATTCTTATTAAAGCCTTAAAAATTTGTATCTTAATTAAAATTATAGAAAATCATTTAATAAATCAGGAACACAATATCAATGTTTAAGTAAATTAGTTGTCAAATCCACGTCAAACCTAAAAATGATAGAACGAAACAAGGGTTACGACACAGCAACTTAAAATTGTTTTTTTAGTAGAAATTGTCAGCAGTTTATTAAGGGAAACTCATGCTGAGCCGTAACGCGGTTTTACACCTGCTGATCAATTAAAATTAATTGCGCTTAAGTCAAGTAATTGATTTACCTGATAAAGACCTTGTTCCTCCTTAATTACGAGTGAGGTTAAATAAAATTAAATTCTAGCAGCGCTAATGTCTGACTTATGAAAATGAAATCGCATACATTGCACCACATTAATGTGGCGCTGCAATGTGCCTTGACTTATGAAAGAGCAATCATTTAAGCATGTGTTAAAAAATTGCGAATGCCAATAATAGCATGTAAGCTTCTTAACAGTTTTATTCTGCTGTCAAAGGACATGGCACACAACATGAGATTCTGGCTCTCGAACATTTTTTTAAAAGGTGAGTATGTTGTTTCTTAGATCAATAGGAACATCAATAAATGGGACATTTTTGTGCAGGCCTACAGGGTGGCCCAAAAAAAACACTGATAAGTTGAAGCTTATCTGTTTATTAATTCCAATATAAACGCATAAAAAGAGTAAAATTTCATCTAAATCCAACGGAATAATATTTTACATATTTGTTTAGAGTTAAAATATTTTTATTTATCATTTAACACATACAGGGTGGTCCAGTATCAAATAAATAATATGGATTACGACAACTAAAATGTTAATATCGTGATATACTTGTATATATTTTTAGAAATTATACATTTTTGTAAGTTTATTAAGGTATATTTAGGTTAAAATATTGTGGTTTATTGTCCCAAATATACAGGGATATTTGAAATGAAAGATTTTTTTGATTTTTTTCCACAAGATATTTTGTGACATATAAAGAGGTACATAGTTTTAAAATGTGCACATTTTTTTGGCAATTTTTTAACGGAGGTATATTAAAATTAGGCTACCCATAACTAACATAATTTTCGTGTACACCTACAGAGTGAAGTATCTAGGAGGTATTATTCACTATGCCTCCTGGATTTACCTATATTTTTAGAATAAGTCTTTTTAAAATTGTTTGCCTCGCAAAAAATTGCTGGTTTAAAATAACTTATTAATAATTTAGTATTGTTCATTTAATTATTTACTTATTTATATAATTATTAGCTTAACATTTCAAAAACGCAAAATTAGCTCGCTATTTTGACTTGTATATATATTTATGACTTGCATATATATTATATATATATATATATATATATATATATATATATATATATATATATATATATATATATATATATATATATATATATATATATATATATATATATATATATATATATATATATATATATATATATATAATATAGTATTTATACTTTATACTTTATACTTTATTAGTTACTTAATTGTCTCAAAAACCAAAAATTATTGACGTATAGTGTTATTTACATTTTTGACGTAGAATTAAATAGTTTAAACTTGTCCAAATATACAAAGGATTCCGTTTAAAAAAAAATGTACCTAGCCATTAAAACTCTATTTGCATTATTAAGTACGACTTATCCTAAACATATTGGTAAATCCAGAAATCCACGAAAATTCTTTTAGTTATGAGTAGCTTAATTTAGTTATATCTCAGTTAAAAAACTGCCAAAAAATGTGCAGATTTTAAAACTATGTACCTCTGTATATGTCACAAAATATCTTGTGAGAACAAACCAAAAAAAACTTTAATTCCAAATATCCCTGGATATTTGGGACAATAAACCAAAATATTTTAACTTAAATTTACCTTAATGAACTGTCAGAAATGTACAATTTCTAAAAATATATACAAGTATATCACGATGTTGACATTTTAGTCCAAAGATGTTCCTATTGATTTAAGAAACAACATACTCAAATTAAAAAAAAAAAAACGTTCGAGAGCCAGAATCCAATATTATGTGTACCATGTCCTTTGGTATAGTGATGCGATGTTCCCAAGTTTCTTCTCGGAATTTTAAATTTTTCTAATATTTTATTTAAAATTGTACCCTTGAAAGTCAGTTAAAAAACAATGGGGACATCACTTTAATTTGCGGACTTGTCTGTTAAAAGGCTGAAAGGTCATTTTATAACATGAGCCTTAAATGTTAAATTTTAAATCATCAAATGGGACTTTTTTTAGGTTACACTTTATTCTTAAGTATCATTGTTATTTAAGCTGCTTATTATATTCATAAAATTTTACAAAGTAAAACTATTGGTTTCTTTAGAAATGTTTAATCATATATATGTTACAGGAAAAGTAGATTGTTAGGGAGAGTTGACTTTGCCTAGGAAGAGCAAACCCTTACTAAAAGTGCCAGTTAAAGTTGATTAATAATAAGCAGATCAACTTTACCTAGGAAGAGTTACCACCTGCTGTGGTTTAGTAAAAGTTGATTTCGAGATGTTGCTACCATATCTAAAAGTATTAAGAGTAAGAGTTTACTTTCCCTAGGTATAATCAACTCTGACTAGTAAATGTTGATATTTTTTTTTACTTTTCGCTTTTAATTAACTTTTACTGAAAAGACCAGTAGAAATCGACTTTTCCCAGGCCAAGTAGAACTCTTACAGAATAATCCACTTTTTCTGTAACATATACCATTAATAAGTAGAGCTTTTTTGATATCGTATAGCTGGACATTCTTGGACAATGTGGTGGACTGTTTGTTCAGCAGCGTTGCATTTGTCACATAGCGGGCTGTCTGCAATGTCCCATTGGTTAAGTGACTTATTGCATACTCCCGTGACCTACTCTGATTCGGATGAGATTACACCATTCTCGGCGAGAAACAGAGAACCCGTTGGGCTTGCCTGTGGGATTTACAATCAGGTGTGCGTTGTTAGTTGCTTCGTTCCATTCATCCATCCAATGGTCATCGATTGTAAAATTGTTTAAGAGATTGTTAGCTGTTCTTGATGGCGGGTTTCAGAATTTCAGTCGTAATTGGCCCTGTTTTAACTGACTGATGTCAGTATTTATGGGCAGGGATGGATTCATTTGACATTTCTGGTACTGAGCTTTTAGGGCAGATAGCCGTCGTGTTTTAGATGGTGCTATGTTGCTTAAAACTGGAAGCCATTGAACTGGCGTGCTCTTTATGGTTCCCGTAATATGTCTCATCGTTTGATTTAGTTGTGTATCTACAACATTAGTCTGGTGACTGTTTAGCCAGACTGGAGCGCAATATTCGGCTGATGAATAGACCAATGCCAGAGCACTGGTCCTGATTGTTTCTGTAGTGGCTCCATGATGTAAGGAAATAAGGTCAATTATGTTTCTAATCCAAATTTTCCATATTGGGGCGAAGCAATTCCAATAATATAAGTTAATTTATCACGAATAAATATAAGTTTAATAAAATTTGCTTATATTTTATTGTAATTAAGCCATAAAATAGGTTTAAGCTCAATAGGCATTAAGAGTGCATATTTTTTTATAAAAAACTGGGTTTAAAATGTACTCTTGCTAAGACATGTACGAAAAATTTTGACAAATAAATTGGCCTAACCTTGCAATGATTAAGGGACTTGATTTTTTATAAACTTAATAAATGCAAAACATACTTGTTTTGACATTTATTTTACCCTCACAGAAATCAATCCACTACTTAGCTCTTTCGTCTTTTGAAATATAAAGTTATTGCTCAGTTTCATTTCTGTTTTTAACTACAATTATGGCAATGTTTTACACTGCAACCGGGTATTTACTAATAAATTTTAAATTAACTCTGTTATTTCGGAAGTTGGTTGCACTGACCAATCAGAGCAAGCGTACGAGAGAAAGTTTAAAGACCTATTCTTATTTCTTTCTTGCACTGCCGAACGGCAAAGCTCCCTCTAGTAACACAGAACGAAACACATATTAAGTTTACATATTATAACTACCTGTTGTGACACAATATTAAACGCCAAAATTGTAAACTTAACAAATTGTAAATAGCAAGAATCAACAAGCATGGTCGCTAACACGGCGACTAATTTTATTACATAATAATTTTATTATTTTTATAAACATATTTTTTACATCTGCTCAGGCAGCTCTACAGAGTAATCATTCTATTTTCATTGTGACCGCTGATTTTACGATTTCCTTAAAATGAAATGAAAATGTGTACAAGCCTTTCACTCTCTTGGTCCTTAGTTTGCTTGGCAATGACGACGTGACGATGTCCTAGATCTAAAGGTTCTTCATTGGCCTCTTTCAACTGCAGATTTACGCAGTGGAGAGGAAGGTGGTGGATGTAATTTCACTCCTCGAGTTCTGGTTTCAGCTGATTTCAGCTTACCAATACCTTATATTTTTAACATGTTACGATAAATAGAATTAAATCGTGAATTAAATTTGAGTGAGTCACGTTTTGTATAAACTTGGTTAATGACACTTGTGTTACTTAATCTATAGGCTAATGCCTCGTGATTTACGGTTACACCCTTTTCGTTATGGTGTTTATACGAAAACTTTATTAATATTTTTTATCTACAACCTGCCTTTTCTACCTGCTTTAAAAAAGTCAAAATTTATTTCGGGGTTGACGTTTTCTAAAATAAATTTTTAATTTGTTACTTGTATAAACATACATACTTATAATTTAGTAATTTAATAATGTTTAACTACACTATTTTGCATTACTAAATTTAGCATATGTATATTTTTTATCCCAAATTCTAAAATAAATAAAAGCAAAGTTAAAAATATATATACCCCTTTAAACATTTTCTTATGTATACACTGTTTAAAATAACCTATGGCTATTTCTACGCAAAGATAAGAAGTTTAAAATTTAAAAAGTATTTTTTTGGCACCGGGTCAATCCATTAGAAATCACCCAGACCATGTTGCTCAACATTTTTTATTTTTCTTATTTTTTTATATGTTTTTGTCTACTATTAGGGGAGTCCAAAACTGTTTTTTATTTTTTTTAGACTTATACTTTTTTTTGGCTTCCATTTATAGTTTGCCTCGGAACCGCTTTTTGGCTGAAAACAAGTTTTGCGTAAATGGTTATAACTAAGGTAATTTTTAAGATATTAAGACCAAATAAAAACTAAAATCATCAGAAATAAATTCCCTAGGTTTTTTGTGAAACACAATTCATTCTAAGTTGTAAGGTAAGTGGAGAAAAAAATGTTTAAATAATTAAGTTTAAATTTTCTAAAAACGTTCAGTGCTGAAAAATTATTATAAGGAATGAAGACTTACACTTGATATTTTTTTCTTGTAAAGACCTACCATAGAACTACTTTCTGTAAAAGTTTCAAGGGACTAAGTGAAAAATTCTGAAATTTATTCAGAGACTACCCCTCTATAATTTAAACATATGATAAAAATTTGGTGGCTGAGACCCAATTGGTTCCAGAGTTATAGTATATCAAATTCGGCTAAAAAAGCAGTCTCGCGCGTAACGTTTTTCAATGGTAAGTCGGTGTTTTTAACAAATATTTAGTAAAAAATTGTATGTAAAATGTAAAATTTGTATTAAAGTTATTTAATAAATGATTCTTGCTGTAAATATGCACAAATCATGTCTTTAAAAATTAAAATATTATGATTGGGTTAATAATTTTCAAAGATAAATTTTTTAATTTATTATTAAAATGCATAATAAATTTTATTCATTAATAATAAAGGCAAAGTAAACCTAAATTACTATTTTAGTGAATATTCAGTATTCTTCCAGAGATATAGTACATCAAAGTAGGCTGAAAATTGTGTTACTCACACCAAAAGTTTAACGAAAAGTATAAGTAAAAATGTACTTTATTGATAAACGTAAGATTTTATTTTT
Organism: Listronotus oregonensis; assembly: GCA_019359885.1. Classification (NCBI taxonomy): domain Eukaryota; kingdom Metazoa; phylum Arthropoda; class Insecta; order Coleoptera; family Curculionidae; genus Listronotus; species Listronotus oregonensis. The sequence goes on along the minus strand of JAHBCN010000785.1, from coordinate 143,555 downwards.
TTTTAAGTTCACAATGCAACAAAATACAGCAAAATGAATTTTTTAACAGGTACTGATTAAAATAATTAGGTTTCGTTGACTATCTCATATGCGCCATGTTCAAATTCTTCATCCTTTTTCATTTGATCGTCTAAATTGTTTGGTATACATATTTTGGAAAAGCATGTTGGACACAGAGCTTTTCCAGGTATTAAAACCACTTAATAGTTTTTTTTGCTTGGAAAGATGTTTATATTATAGAGGGGTAGTCTTCGAATAAATTTCAGAATTTTTCACTCAGTTCCTTTTGAGATATTTCAACTTTGAAAGTTGCCAAAATACGGTTTTAATGCAGTTTTGAAAAATTATATCTCAGGAAGTACAAATTTCTTAAACTTAAAACTTTTACAGAAAGTAGTTCTATGGTACGTCTTTACAAAAAAAAATATTAAGTGTAAGTCTTCATTCCTTATAATAATTTTTCAGCACTGAACTTGACGTTTTTAGAAAATTTAAACTTTATATTTAAACATTTTTTTCTCCACTTACCTTACAACTTAGAATGTATTGCATTTAACAAAAAATCTAGAGAATTTAATTCTGGTAATTTTAGTTTTTATTTGGTTTGATATCTTAAAATTACCTAAGTTATAACGATTTTACGATTTACCCAAAACAAGTTTTGGGTAAATCGTAAAAGCGGTTCCGAGGCAAACTAAAAATGGCCGTCAAAAAAAAGTATAAGTCTAAAAAATTTTTAAAAACAGTTTTGGATTCCCCTAATAGTAGACAAAAACATATAAAAAAAAATAGAAAAACAAAAAATGTTGAGCAGCAAACTTAATTTTTTTTTTTTTGGGTGATTCTAATGGATTGACCCTACTCTATTTTGATTGATTAATGTATGCCTGAGTGTGTTTAAATCCAGCTTTTAAATTCGTGCGTGTTTTAAAGATTACCATGGTACATCAATCAATAACACGAGAACTGTGAAGTTTAAGATGACATTGCCAACCGTTAACCTCGAATTTTGGAACACAATTATTGATCTGACATGACTTTATAATGTTAAATAAAATATTATAGCCCAAGAGTCTGTGACCGGTATGTATTTTACCATACCTGGATTTTTCACAGTGAGTCCTCTATACCTACCATACATGGAACAGAGACTCACTAAGCCCAGCATGGCTGTCGCTTCTGGTAATTAGTGATGAGTAAAGCAACACCAAGACCAAGACCGGGCTAGTCTTGGTCTTGGTCTTGGTCTTGCAAGCCTGGTCTTAGTCTTGGTCTTGCAAGCCTGGTCTTAGTCTTGGTCTTGCAAGCCAAAGAAAGGTCTTGCTCTTGGTCTTGGTCTTGCACCACCCAGTCTTGGTCTTGGTCTTGGTCTTGCTGCAAGAGTCTTGCTGGTCTTGCTTTTTTGTAGTAATAATTTAAAGTAAGTAATCTTAAATAAAACATATTTTTTAATACTTATAAAGATGGCGACCATATTTTTTTGCATTAAAATTTTAAAATATACCGATTTTAAGCTGACACGTACATTTGAATTATTTGATTAAAAAGCATATTTTAAACGTAGGGGTTTATTTATTTATAGGGCTTCAATTAAAGTTAAATTGTGGCACATAGAAACATTCTAGTCATAAGAATTCTTATGACTAGAATGTCTTTAAAGAAGCATATTAAATTAAAACAAATCTGTTTACTGTGTAAGCAAAACAAAAATTTTAATTTCAACCAGATATCAAATTTCCGTGAAAATGATTCTAATATGTAAACATAATTTCTGATTAAAAAAAAGTCATTCATAAATCTTTTTAGTTTATATTAACATTTAAACTTTAAATTAGTCAAACATTTGCAATACAAAGTTGGCACAAATACTTTATAAACATTCTGCATACAGTGTGTTCCAAATTGGTGGGGAATGTATGGGTATCTTGGAAACCACGATAGATAGAAAATCGGTTAAATGGGGAAAGTTTTGGACAATTATGTTAGTAAGCTAATCCCGTTTACTACATGTCTTTATCTATTCAGGTTTTTGAGAAATTTTGAAAAAACCAGAAACATGCATTTTCGAAAATCGGCCATATTTTTTTTATAAGTGAAAATTTTTTAAATCTGTAAAAACTTCTTCATAGCAACTCTTTTTGTAGAATATAATCAAGTAGTCAATTTTTATTTTCTACGTTTCGGGTTTTTAGAATCATCATCAACTTTACTTTTTCATATGGGCGTCATATTTGATTTTTTTGCAGCCAAATAGTGCTTTTTATTCTTATTACAACAATGTATAACATGTTATAGTTTAGGAGTTTATAACCTCATCTACTTCAAAAAACAAATATTTTCTTAGTTGACCTTGATTCCGGCGAATGTCATCTAGCGTCATTATCAAGTTAGTTCGGATACGTTATTAAAATTTTTTCAACTCTGTAAAATGGTTAATTATTTTAAGAAAAACGTGATATTTTGCAACAACATACAATAACATACTTTCGAAAACTGGTTACAAATTTGTCTGAATTCGGAAGTTTTAAAAACCACGACCCAAAAAGTACATTGAAGAAAATCAACAACGAGATGCTGCAATTAACCAACATTTTAAAGAAAATCCAACATCTTCAGAAAGGCATGTTGATAGAGAATTCCACATACCTAGGTCAACCATTCATAGGGTAGTTAGGACTGTTTTAAAAAAATATCGTTAATATGTTGAGAGAAATGGACAACATTTTGAATTTTAGGTCGTTATTTTACATCTTCATTTTAGTAGGAATATTAGTTTAGCCACTTTTCATTGTTTTTGTTTTCACTCGTTTCAATTAACTTGTTACGTGTAGTTGTTGTAACAAGGTATTACCGTTATAGCTATGTTCGCGAACCCATTTCTGTAAAATGTCTGTTCAGCTTATCTATTTTGCCAATTACTAATATTTTATTGTTTACAAAAAAATTACGTTCGCCGGAATCAAGGCCAACTGAGAAAATATTTGTTTTTTGAAATAAATGAGGTTATAAACTCTTAAATTATAACATGTTATACATTGTTGAAATCAGAATAAAAAGCACTATTTGGCTGCGTAAAAATCCAATATGGCGTCCATATGAAAAAATAAAGTTGATGATGATTCTAAAAACCCAAAACGTAGAAAATAAAAATTAATACTCGGTCATATTCTACAAAAAAAGTTGCTTTAAAGAAGTTTTTACAGATTTGAAAAATTTTCACTTATAAAAAAAATATGGCCGATTTTCGAAAATGCATGTTTCAGGTTTTTTCAAAATTTCTCAAAAAACCTGAAAAGATAAAACCATATAGCAAACGGGATTAGCTAACTAACATAATTGTCCAAAACTTTCCCCATTTAACCGATTTTCTACCTATCGTGGTTTCCAAGATCCTCATACATTCCCCACCAATTTGGGACACACTGTATACAAGGTGGCTCAAAAGTGTGACAAAGCTCGATATCTTCAAAACCGTTTATGATGGTAAAAAACTAAACATATAAAAATTATAGAAAAAAGGGCGTAAAATGTAAAACTATTTTCCATTTCAAAATTTTCCTAAAAATCCACTGCCACACAAGAAAACTTCCTTATTTTTAGCTTTTAACCTCAAATAAAAAAAATATTTAAATCCATTTAAAAAATCACCACCCTGTATATTATGCTAAAAATTGTTGGACTGTCAATATTAACGCAGATGGTTTTTAAATATCATTTTCCGTCTAAACCAGAAGTTATATTTAAAAGTTATTTATATAAAAAGTACGACATGAAAATAATAATTTTTATTACCTCATCTCTTTTACATTTATTTCTTAGTTTTGAGAAGCAATCTCATCAAGGTGCTACTCCTTACAGTGTGGAACAAAAATAATGTTTTTCGGTATTGTGGAAATTTTTGATCCACCCTGTAACTAGCAACACTAGATCGCTAAAAAAACATTAGAAATATAAAAGTCATTTTCAGCTTTTATAAATTTTTTACCCCTATTTTTTCTCTGTCGTAAACGGTTTCGGAGATATCGAGCTTTGTCGGACCATTGAGGACCAAAACTCTATAAAAAACAAAGTGATTAATTTAAAAATTATTTAATTAAAGAAACATGTTACTTAATAAACCTTATTTGGCAGTTCTTGGCACATTTTTGGTCACGCCTGTATAAAATACCTCTGTTTATTAAATATAAAAATTAAATAATATAATATTAAAAAAAAGTCGCAAAAGTGCGAGAGTCTTGCTGGTCGGTCTTGGTCTTGCGTAGTCTTGCACTCCTCGGTCTTGGTCTTGCATATCCCCGAATTGGTCTTGGTCTTCAGGTCTTGTCTGGACTCAAGACCAAGACAAACAAATCTGCCCATCACTACTGGTAATCAGGTGGGAAGTGTATCGAAATTTGACTGATTTTAAATGTATTTGCCCACGTCTGCCATTTGGAAATTTAAAAAAATATTTCTATCATTATTGAAAAATAACAATGGCAGAACAATATCGCGCGTCTAACATGGTGGCAGAAAAGTTTGCAGGTACCAAAGATATGAAATTTTAAGAGTAATTGACCAAGTCCGTCTGTTAATAAGGCAGTTTGTCGAAGTTGGTACTTTCTTGGTTTAAGTTGCAAAAAAAGTAATCTTATAAAAACTTCGGCTCGCCCCATGCTACTGTAAACTGTGAATATCCAATTTACTGTTAATGTAGCTTGTTGGAACACTTATTATTTTCTATCATTATTGAAAAATAACAATGGCAGAACAATATCGCGCGTCTAACATGGTGGCAGAAAAGTTTGCAGGTACCAAAGAATATGAAATTTTAAGAGTAATTGACCAAGTCCGCTGTTAATACAGTTTGTCTACGTAAGTTGGCCACTTTTTTATTATTAAGTTTACAAAAAAAAAGTAATTTTTTATAAAAACTTCGGCTACGCCGCCATGCTCCTTTAAAACTTTAATATCCACTTATACTTTAATATACTATTATGTGCTACTTATTATTTTTTTAAATATTAACCGTATTGGCATCGGCCTTTTTTAAAATCCTATATAGAGTTTTTCACATAATTTCGGATATCTGTTACATTTTGTATTAATTTTTTATTTATAATTTGTACATAAATAATGACAGTAATAATTTTCGTATATTTCAGATATACTGTGCCTAAGAAACGTCACCCTTCACATGCAACCCAGTATAGTACAGTTTGGAAACAGTTCTACCCTTCAATGTACATACGACCTGGAAAGTGACAAATTATATTCTGTTAAGTGGTACAGAGGAAATAATGAATTTTACAGATATGATCCAGCAGATAATCCGAAAGTAAAGCATTTTTCCATTCAACAAATAAACATAGACGTAAGTGTTTTATATTTTTACAGTTGTAAATTGCATTTTAAATGCAAAATAAAAGGTTTTTTCTATTTAAAAACAAGTGTCAATATTATTTAATTTACAGTTTACATAGTTGTGATCTGACATTTGCACGTGTTTTCAAAATATTGTAATTGTAAATTTTAAACACATATAATATTTTGCCAGAAACAACTGAAGTCCAGCATTTTAATTTGTACCAAACAATATTACTTTACTTCGATAATTGTTGATAAAAAATTTATGGATATTTTAGTTGATGAGTTAAAATACCTTAGTGATGGACCGAGTCAAGCTGACTTGACTATTGACTTGAATACCTACTTTAGGTATTCGAATACCAAAAGAGTACCCAAGTACCGAAGTAAATTGTTCTGTCCTATAACTTGTTTGTTTTTTTTTTATCATTTTGACGTTTGCATTTATGTTGTAGAGAAGTGGTTGTATGGTAAAGTAAAGAAAAAGCAAAAGTAAAAAATCAATGCTTATTTCCAAGCAGTATTCGAGTCGAGTTCAACCAAGTATCCGAATACCATTGGTATTCAAGTACCAATGCGAGTCCCCGGACTCGAAAACCTATTTAAATACTTTTGAAATGAATATTAAAATATTTAAATACCAAAAATATCCGACTCGGCCCATCATTGGTATAACCTGGGCAGTAAGGGGATAACGTACATGTTTTTTTTTTAATTTTTGATGAGTTTTAAAGTAAAAAAGAAAATTATTAGGCAATACTTAAGGTCTGCATTACGTATATGAAGGTCTAATTTCCAAAATACTTAATTAGTAAGTGCATAAAAAAACATAAACGCGTTTAATATTCTCCAAATTTTAAGAAAGCTAATTCTTACATTGAGGAATATATTTATATGCGATTATTCTGTTACACACAAATGTTATAGTTGTTTTTTACCATTATAATTTTCAATAAAAGCGAAATTGTCATCTAATTATCAAAACAGCTTGTGTCTTTGCATAATCTAACTTAGAAAAACAAAAAAAAAATACTAGCTTGGATGTTATCAGTTAATTTTTCTTTTTAATTTTATGGAATCCTACATTTTATTTCTTGTTTTGTTTTTAATATGGAACCTTTGTTTGCTATTACTAGCAATTATAATTGGATAGTTTATTTTTACCAGCGGGTAAATCTAAATATTAATAATATTTAAATTTATTTTATAACATTTTACTTTACAGAAGAACGTATTTTCTTAAACTAATTTTATAATTTAAGTAACGAGGTAGACGTAGTTTAAGCATATCAGTGATACGAAAAAAGTTAAAACCGGAGTTTTCTTGGTACAAGTTTTATCATGCACATTGAAAAATAACTAAATTGACTTCAAGGAAATTTTTTTTTATAAAAATATTAATTTAAAGCCTGCTGCATTAGAGGTATTTAAATATTAGTAGAGAATGGGACGATTGGGCCGACTTTAAAGCTTTGGACGATTGAGCCGGGTCTGAAGTTAGCTGACCAAATTGGTAGCTAATGCCAAAGAAGAAGAATTGGTAGCAAATGCCTCGACTAGCTTATGTCAGAAGGCATCTAACCCGAATAGTAACTAATGCCAAGGAAAAAGAAAAAAATGTCAACTGTCACCTGTCAACTGGCATATGTCAAAAAACTTCGGGTAACGTCATCGGTAATCCTTGACGCAGGCGGTTCGGGGCCCTAGAGCTCTAGTACTCCAAACTCGGACCCCTAGAGCTGCCACTCTAGGGCAAAACGATAAAAATTCTCTCGAAAATAATTATTTTAATTTAATACAAACCAAGCCAGACAATCGTTTCAGGTATGACGTCATCATCACTCTCTCAGATCGTCATTGTAAATAGTTAAATAAAAAAAAGTCTGTGTATGCTGTGAGAATATAAAATTTTTGTTTAAAAGCAAAGTGGTTAATTTTTACATTAACTAGAGTCCTTTGTAAGTATTTTTTATATTAATATCAAAAAAATTATCGAAAGCCTAACAACAATTATTTTATGTTCTATAAAGCTTTAAAAATTAATATTTTTAAATGTTTTTTACATCAGCTAGAATCCTATACATATTTTTCGTATTAATATTAACAAATTATTAAAAACTTATTAATGATATTTGTTTTGCATGCTATTAAGTTGTTTAAAAAAATAGCATATGTATTAAATATGTACAAGTGCCAAAAGGGCCTTAACAAATAGACATCATTTTATAAAATATCGCTATCAACCTGAATGCCTAAGGCACCTTTTGCGCTATTTATGCCTGTTTTTTTCTAAAAGTTTCTTCAAAATTCCAGTTTTGATCATCCGCGCAGCATACTAATAGGGCCTTATATATTGTTTGCTTATATCTCAGCGTCTATTTGTCGGATCAACACCGTTTTTTTCTAAATAATTTAAGATGTTAAAATACACATATTAGTTGCTTAAATTTAACATTAGTATAACGCCCTTTTAGCAGCATTTTGTATAAATTTTGTATTTATTATACGATTAAAATATTTATTTTTTAATATGATTGAAGATGTTAAAATACACAAATTAGTTGTTTAAATTTAACAATAGCATAATGCTTTTTTGGCAGCACTATGTATAACTTATTTATTTATTATACGAATTAAAATAATTCTTTTTTGTATAATTTAAGATGATTAAATACACATATTAGTTGTATATATTTATTTTTAAGTTTTTTTTTCTTGGCCATGTCTTTATTAAGTTCCTATCGACATACCTGTTTGTTTTAGTTAAAATTAAATACATCCGATACCGATTTTTGAAATTCGTTTTGGTTAGTTTCCTTCTCTCTATCTATTTTTACTATAGCTTATATCGATTTTAAACAGTTTTTGGACATATATATTTTTTAATCAAATACCTGTTGCTTATTTTAACTATCGTCAATACATATTTTAAGCAGTTTGGGACATATTTTTGTTGGTTGTTTTGGTTATATTTTATATTTTTATATTACAACACATGTTAAAACATGTATGTTTTAACATCTTAAATCAGAATGAAAAGAAATTATTTTAATCGGATAATAAATAAAAAATTTATACATAGTACTGCCAAAAAGACATTATGCTAATGTTAAATTTAAACAACTAATATATGTACTTTAACATTTTAAATCATATTAAAAAAGCATTTTTTAAATCCTATAATAAATAAAAAATTTATACATAGTGCTGCCAAAAAGGCATTATGCTAATGTTATATTTAAACAACGAATATGTTTATTTTAACATCCTAAATCATATTAAAAAAGAATTATTTCAATCGTATAATAAATAAAAAAGTTATACATAGTGCTGCCAAAAGGGATTTAAACAACTAATATGTGTGCTCTCTAGTACTAGAGCTCTAGGACTCCGAACCGTCTGCGTTAAGGATTACCGATGACGTTGGCCGAAGGTTTTTGACATATCCAAGTTGACAGGTGACAGCTGACATTTTTTTCTTCTTCTTTGGCATTAGCTACTAATCGGGTTAGAGGCCTTCTGACATTAGCTATTTGGGCGTTTTCTACCAATTCTTCTTTTTTGGCATTAGTTACTATTTGGGCTAGAGGCCTTCTGACATTAGCTACTCGGAGCATTTGCTACCAATTCTTCTTCTTTGGCATTAGCTAGCACTTAGCTAAGCTAACTTTAGATCCGACCCAATTGTCCCATTCTTTAGTTATATCCCAAACAATTATACATTTTTTTTTTATTACAATGGCCAGTTAGTACACTAAGATTCTAATGCAAACTGCAGAAATAGATTTTTTTCGACCAGCCCTGTTATTTATGTTATTTTATTATTGTATCCCAGAAAAAAATAACATTTAAATGTCAAAGAATATAGCTGGCCAAAATAATTTACAATTTGGACCTTGGTATTAAACGCCTTATTTTAACTATTCGCCGGCAGCCACTAAACCACCCCAGAACAGCCATTTAAAACCAAATATTCTAATTTTTGGGCTCGACGTAATTCAAGGCAGGTAAATTTTTGTTTTGTAACAGCTTTAAAAGTATATTATGCAGCTAAATACCGTAACTAAAGATCCCCGTTCAAATATTTTGGTTTTGCGGATATTATATTCAAATTTGTTTTAATTTTATTGGAATGTACATTAATTGATAAAACAAATATTTAAATAATCTGCTTATATTTGCCCATTTTATGAAACAAAATTTCTGCTGATATATTTCATTTTTTCTTTTAAGTGGTAGTGAATATTATTTACAGACCTGTAAAAAAATTAAAAACCGAAAACTCTTTGATAGCTATTTTCTTTTATTTAATGTTGTTTGTCCGTATTCTGGATTTTATCCAATTTGCAAAATGTTTATTTTTTTAAACCACATTGGATTGCAAAACTTAATTCGTTTTAACGATATTTGGCATGACTATTCAACATCGTATAAAATGAGTGAAAAGAGTCCTGCTAAAATCTACGTTTCTCAATTTTTTTTTGTTTATAGCTATTTTGCAGCACTCATAATGCATTTAGCGATTTCTACTTAATTCTATTTTGTAGAAAATTTAATAACAGAACTTTCGTTCTTTTACGATTTTTACTACGACTAACACCAAAAACTTATGAGCAAATAAAGTAAAAAAAGGCTTTACTGTTTTTTTTTACATTTTTTTACTCAACAAATGCTTCGAACCCTTTCAAAGAGAAGAATATCTTGATTTTTGTTATATACATTTTCCTAAAGGGTTTTCTGCAAAAACATGCCCAAAACCTTCTCTATCCAACAACTCTTGTATGCTAACAGATAAGGCTTGGTATATTTTAAATTTTAATGATTCAGTCTCATGCAAAAAAAAACATGACAATAACTTTTAACAATTAAAAGTAAAAAGGTATTTTGTTGTTATAGTTTTCAGCATATGTGTTGTTCTTTTTACATTTTTTCTCATACATCCCAATCTTTGTAATTACATTGTCTTACTTTCTAACCTGGATTTTTATTCCTCCAAAGAAGTCCTATTTCATAAATTACTCCATTTGTTTTTGCGGTTTCTTTAATATTATTTATAGCCCTTTTTCTTCCTTTAAAATCCCATTTTTATAACAACAATATTAAAAGATCCTGTAAACAATGTTTGTTTCATCATAGCTTTAAAATATTCTGACTTTCATTATTAATATATGTAGTGTATCGCCCGAAGATATTTCAAATTTAACTATATTTGGAGTATGCATTCACCGACTAAACCTATACTACCTGCTTTTTGATAATTCAATTAATATTTTCTTATTCAATAAGTATCGTAGGTCTTTCACTCGCAATGTCTTTTGCTGGTAAGTTTTTAAGGTGGGGGTACATCCTAAATTCTGTTATTTTCAAGGTTTGAGCTAGTAGAACCAAATTTTCTACTGTATGTATATATTTTAGCAAAAGTATAGACATTAAGAAAATATATATAAATATTTCTAACCTAAATTCTAACAATTATGACATTGACACTTTCTTCAAACTTGTTAAAAGTATAATAGTACAGTCGAGTCGATGGGAAGAAAAAAGGTGTTTGACCTCGGATTTTTTTGTACAGTTTCAATTTTTATGAAAATTTGGAATTAAGCTGCTGTAACTCTTTAGATTAAAGTTTATATATGCTTATACTAAAAAATTTAAAAAAAAATGGAAATAGACATTATGTTAATTAAAATCATAGCTAAATATGTAGAATGGATATACTTTTATGTTTAGAGTTATATCGTACATTATATTTGTAACGTTCCAACCCTTAAAAATCAACTTTAATAAGAAAATTACAAAAAAATGTTTTTTTTATGTTAAAATTATTTAATGACGCTTATATTGTAGAAAAAAATATCTTTACAGTTTACGGTATAATAAATATTTAATTACAAAAACTTAACCCTTAAATAACCACGCCTCATGAGATTTACAAAAAATGTTTTTGAGAAATTAAAACGATTTAATGATACATAATTATAGTCCCGGAAATAATGCTATAAAAATTGGCAAAACCTCGCAATTTTTTTGTCCCGTATTATTTGTAAAAAAAATTTGGAATTAGGAGCTTTTAACCCTCTACTTCAATTTTTTTTTCATATTGATATGCGCTGTTTGTTTTTTAAGGGTGAAAACTACCCCTAATTTTCAAAACTTATAAAATCAAATTTAAAACCTTAAGGTGAGTAAAAGTTGGTTTAAATTAGTTAAATAACGATTGCTTTATGCTCTGGAATCCAATTCCAGAATATTTTAACCCTTAAAAACCAACCCTTGTTAGAGCTTAAAGTAAAAAAAATATTTACCAAAAAAAAATGATTAATTTAACATAGTAATTTAATTTTAGAATGCTGTTGCTTAAAATATGTACTTATTTCATTTTGCAACTTTTCGGCCCTCATAAATCAATCCCTATTATAGCTTAATTATATAAAAAAGATTTTCTTCAAAAACTTAAAAGCTTAACAGATTTATTAATTACAAATTTTAATATTTTGGAAATTTGTTAAATGTCATGTTTCTGTCTGCCAAATTTGTCCTGACAAAATATTCGGGGGTAATATCACGAGCGCTTAAAAATTACCGATAATTTTCATGAAAGCTTGTTATTTATAATTTCACGAGTTCTAAGAACCAGTGAAATTTGTATAACAATGTTGAATGAAAATTATCTGGTTAATTTTTATGCACAAGCGGTATTTAGGGAAAATATTTCTAGAATGAAGAAATATGGGAGTATTATGCTATTAAAATGTTTTTTTTTTGTCATACAATTTTTAATTTCATGCAACATAACTAAAACTAAAATCGTTCTATTTCTTCATCGTGTATATGACCAAATCACTCATTTTGACTGATTTTAACGTTTCTTATTGACAATACAAACAAACAGGTTCGATTGTTCTGTGTTTGTCAGTAAGTGGAAATACCACGTTGTCCAGGCAACGTGAAATTTTTCCTTGTATTTAATCTGTCTTATTTGCTAAATAAAAACAATTTCATGTTTAATTTAAAATAAAATTAAACTTGATCATTAACAGGTTTGCATACAGTTTTTAAAGTTTTTTACTAAGGCCTTTTACAAAAAAAATACCGGTAATTCTCTCGAAAGTTGCCTCCACTCCGATTTTGACTAAATTTGGTATACAGCGTTTTTTTAAGGCGCTGATTACAAATCTGAAAAAAAAATGTTTTAGGGATATTTATCATCAAAGTTAAAAATCAAACTAACCTGGTTTTCACTATATTTCCCCTTCTTTTTGCACACAATTTATGATTTTTACACCAAATTTGCACATAATATTTTATAAACTACTAATAAAAACGATTTTTAATTCTTCCCCCGTTTTGCATTAACTTGCGAAGTTTTACTTTCAAACGAGACAGCCATGTTTTCTGAATAATTTTCTAGTGTATACATGGTTGCGGCGTTTGAAAGTGAAGGTTGCAATTCAATGGTAAAAAGGGTATAAAATAAATATAAAAACAGGTTTTCAAAAGGTGTTTATAAGATAATGTGTGCCCATTTAGTGTAAAAATCAAGAACTTTGAGCAAAAAGGAGGAATAATATAAATGAGGATTGTTTGATTTTTTTCTTTGATTATGAATATCTTAAAATCGAATCGTTGCCATTTTTTTTTTTTGAGATTCGTGATCAGTGCCCCAAAAAACCTCCGTATACCGAATTTGGTCAAAATCGGAGTGGAAACAACTTTCGAGACAATTACCAAAATACCTTATTATCTTGGCAAACGATCTAAAAAATATATTTTATGGCATTGTTACTCGCATTGTTAATTTGACATTTGTACAAAACTGGTCATTTTATTTTAAAATAAATTATTTACTGCATAACTAAAAAATAAATCAATAAGTTCTATGTTGGGTCAGTCCGCGAAGAAAAATCCATTTAATAATATAATGTTGGTGTTCTTAGTAAAGTAAGAAAAAGCTTATTATCACTAAGAGAATTGGAGGCTTAAAGAGAAAATTTAGACCTCCCCCGTCAGAGATTTCTTAACGTAGATATTTTAGGAATAAAGAAACGAACAAAATTAAATGTTTGTAGTCTCCTCACAGATACTGTGAAGGGATACAAGAAAGTGACACTTTAAGTTGCTTCATTTAGAACTGCTGGAAAACATATATACTGCCTAATTCCTTGGACAAGAAGCCATGAAAATAACCTAAAAAAGAGTTACAGGTTTACTACAGCTTGTTGGCGAGCAAGAGAGGGCAGCTTTTTTATAAGAATGAAGTCATTATTGTAGCAGTTGTCAAAGACGCCATTCCACAAATATAAAAACAGTTGTTAAAACGAAAATACAAAAAAAACAGAATATAAGAAGGAAATAAGTTTTGACTCTAAAACGGAATGTTGGCTTTTTAAAAGTTGCTGTGGCTATAGATATAATGTATTTGTGCCATTTAAGGTCATTCTTGAAGGTAACACACTTACAATTAAATCTAAATATTACTCTTTATTCTAACGATAAATTAGATACATAAAATTATTTTCCATTAAGCTTAAACTTTTAAAGCACAATAATATCGATATGTGTCGATGCATTTCCAAACATTAAATTAAGAACTAAAGTAGAAGAAATTATAAAAAGCACAAAGTATACCTTTTCCCTTTAAAACTCAATAACGGAAAATGTTAAGGTTATAAAACTAGAAGTGCTGCTTTTAATGTCAAACGAACAAGAAAGATAACAACATTATAAAGGATTAAACTTAAAACTCCCTTCTGACACAATTTTTCAGGCCGTAAAGTGTACTAACTTTTTTATTACTACGCAGTGTATATTTTGTTAACGCATTTTATGTATAACTATTGACTTTAATTTTTCTCTGGGATAGCCCACCTGTCTTGCTCAACGCCTTAGTAATAAAACATTACTAAAGAAAATCCCATATGATGCGGACTTTTCTGGGGTGATATATATATTTTTTTTTTCTGAGAAATGTCATCTTTTACTTCTCTAAGCATACATCGCTTTTTTATAAAGAATTTTATGGGTTCTGCTTGAAAAACTAGCCAAAACAACATGAAGTTTTATCTTTATGCATTCCTTTATAAACTATTTAAAGAGACCCCGAAGTTTCCAGCACATGACAAACTTAGAAATGAAACAAAAGGTGCGATAGGTGACTAAACCTTAAATAATTTTTGATTTTCTTATTTTACTCGCCAAAATTAACACAGTGACGATAATAGTATATTATTTAATAAGCATGTAATTATAGCTATTACTCACGATGATGAAGTTTGCGTCACTCGCCTTTGGCTCGTGACCTAATTCATCAGAGTGAGTAATAGCCATTACATGCGAGTAGAATACTATACTTTTTCTACGACTTATCTTTTATACAGTGAGTTACATAGCTGGTTAAATTACCTTCTTAATGATTTATCATAACTGCATTTTAATTAAATTTTTCGGAACTTCCTTTTAAAAGTACATGAGAGAAAGGAAGAAATCTACCTGCCCAAGAACTTTTTTTAATTTGTTTTACAATTTTACCTTAACTACCAACCTCGTGATAGAGATACTAAAATATGAATATTTTAAAAATTTTCTTTATCGGTGATTTTCTATTTACCCGCCAAACTTTGCATAATAAAATTCTATTTTATTCAAACTTATTTATTAGAACACAGTATGGTAAATTACACAAAATTACTAATGTTTTTTGAAAATATTTATGGTGATATTGGAACAATTTGTGACATTTAAAGTTGGAGTGACATTAATGTCTAAATTAACGTTTTCGTTATTTGTATTTTTATGCATATTCACAGTCGATGAAGTACTCGCATTAACGTTAACTGTTTTAAAAATTTTATTTGCAGTGTCTATTTTGTTTCGTTGCGATTGGTCTATGTAACCCTCTGCTACTGAGGTGAATTTCCACCCAGCATGTCTTTTTAAAGCTGTGATATCGCCACTACAGTCTATCCGAAGAGTAGCGGACAACCTTCTTAACATATGGCCGGTATATAGTTCCGGATTTGGTAGATTTAAAAAAATAGCAACTTTTTTTTCCATCGATCCAAATTTGTTAATTCCAATAGATTGAATCGCACATTTACTTTGTTTATAATTTAGAAAAAATGAAGTTGGACTGGAAAGATTTTTTGGTCGAATATTAATATATTTTTTGCATACCTCATATTATTTATCAGTGACAGTAAATTTTCTGGATATTTTAGTTTTTTGTTTGGTATGTTCACTAAAAACGCTGATCGTTGATCCTTTAAGTCGGTGATGTTCATTTGACGCAAGCGCCAGCAATTCCCATAATTAATGCAAATTTAAATTTCAGAAAAAAAAAACATAATTAAAAGAAGGGTAGATGCGTTGTATTTTTAAATTGTTACCCTGGTTACGAGATAATCTTTATCTGGTGCCTCATCGATGAATTTATGGATTTGCTCAAAGGTAAATATTTTTGCTTTTTTTGCATGGTATCCCTCCGACTTTCTTTTCAAAAAAGCTCTAAGTTTGGAATTCTTTTCTATTTGAACATCATGTTTTAATCCTAGGGTGCTTCTCAACATGAAACAGTGTGCCCATAAGGAAGACGACCTATATTTATGGGAAAGTTTTTTAAAATAAACCAAGACCACGTTTTCCGAAAATAAATTGGCGTTTTGGTTTTTTTTCCTGTTTTCTGGTAATGAATTGTAGCACGCCGTGTTCGCTGCTTCTGTAATTTCGGGTGGCGTACCAGTTTTCTTTTTATCGTAACTAATTTTAGCCATTATTCTTACAGGAAATTTCCTAGGTCTTTATTGAACGACCGAAAACTTTTAATATATTCTATAAATCGAAATATGGCATCAGTTGTCAATAACATTGGTTGTCATAGTATCGTGAAAACAGATATCAACCAGCAATTTTTCTGTTAGACAAAGCAAACTATTATTTTTTTACACTATGTTATAAGGTCACAGGATTGTGAAAAATGAACTTTTTTTTTCTTTAGATAAATAAAATTTGTTAATAATTCTTTTTTATTAGATATTGACAATTATTAAAGGTTGACTTTTTGAAACTTAGATATGTTAGACAGTGCTTATTGACTCTTAAAGACGTGTATACGTGCGTTTGATGCTACTATGTAGAGGTCATCGAACCCGTGAGTAATGGATCATTAGTCACTGGTGGGTAATAAGTGTTATTATCTATTCAAAATTAGTTAATAACAAGCAAATAATTAAACAGTCGTAGAAAAATATTATTAATTAAAAGAAATTTGTCAAAGCTATCTTTTTTTTATTCCTAAATACTTATTTAAGGATCAGATAATAGCAAAATTATTTAAATTATAAAAAGTTATTCTTAAACAGGTTTAAAAAATGGAAAATATTTTGTTTTTATATACAGCTTTTAATGGTATTTTGTAAACTTTAAAGACATCCTAACCTCCAACGTCGAAATCACTCTGATGGCACTTTTACATGCCACTCCGGTTTTTCCGCACCGAGAGCGGTCGTTTCCCAAGAAAACTGTGTTATTTTTTTTTATCTTTATGACAGCTCACGAAGGATTATTATATATGTATATTATATCCTACGGATTATATATACATATATAAATCTAAGTACTAAAGTACCGTGAGTGCCGGGTTCTCCGGTGTTTAACCCATTTCTCCCCAGTTGTTCCGTCAACGTTGTCCAAGCACTGAAACATGCAAATGTTGCATTTCACAGCACCTTTTAGACAACGCGGTAGTGCCACCACGGACGTTATTTTTAAATAACTACTACCTAAAAGTGTCTCTCCGGCACTGGGAATCGAATTCTGATCGCCGAGCCCGCGAGCCGAAACTCTGACCACTACGCTACCGGAGACACGAAGACACACACAAACACACACACACGGAGATACGTTATTGCCAAAACACGTGGTTCTGTGGGCAGAGGCCAAAAAGGAAGTCCCATATTTGGTTACAAATTATATAATTTGTTAAGTCCTATAATGAAATAGATATCTTGTTACTGTAACATTATATTTACATATAATAAATTTCCTTTATACCCAAAACTCGTTTGTTCAGCGGTAAAACAGTAACAGCCATGTTTTATGCTAATTCTTGTCAGGATATAACTATTTAAACTAGTTAAATTACTTTTAATGAAATTTGAAAAACATAAGTTCCATATCACCTATTTTTTGTAGTATCAAGATCGACACATTTGAAAATATAAACAAAATTAACATTCTACACTATGAGATTTTTTTTCCTATTTTTAGCCTTTACATTTTAACAGGGTTGTTAAAAAAATTGAGATTACAATAGCAATTGCTTTTTAAATTTGGACCTTCAAGCATATAATACTTGAGACAGCCTTGCCGTTTGGCTGCGCGAACAAGTGATCGAGCGCGAAACCTTTTACTTATGCTTCTCGTGCTGATATTTGTCGGTAGGAACTTTTCAACATTGGCACTCATGTTTTCTTTTTATTTTCAACCGCTGTTCGCACGGCCAAGCGGTAAAGCTGCCCCTAGTAGTATACAGGGTGTCCCAGAATATGTGGGCAATCTCTCGGAATCTAACAGAAAACCTAAAAATATTATGATAAATTCCATAAACTTTTTTCCCACAAGCCTTTCCTACGGAGATGCAGGTACATAACGTAAAAATTGCTATTATTGTGTCAGAGCTAGTCCGTCCCTGGCAAACTAAATAAGCTAAATATGATTGAATGGATTAATTTTAAGAAGACTTATCTAGTAACCATCATATAAAAAAAACATTAAATAACGCCTGGTATTTAAAAGTTATTTAAACAAATACGATTTCCAGGGGCGTCCGTTATGTACCCGTATCTCCGTAGGGGAGGGTCATAGGAAAAAAGTTAATGGGAACTTGTCACAATATTTTTAGGTCTTCCAAGAGATGGCCCACATATTCTGGGACACCCTGTATACATATAGATTGGGACAGTAATTAAAAACATTAACTTAAACACCAATAACCAGTACCAATTTTTACTATACTGATTTTTAAATAGCAATAAGCAATACAAAATAGGTAGAGCTACAAATTTATATTTTAATAATATGAATAAATTCACGATATCTCCCAGAGATTGCTACATATTTTCAACATGTGTATGTGTGATGTATTCTATAACACAAGTCGATTATTAATAATTAATTAAAAAATACATTAATGTATAAATGTATTTTTTTTTATTAATATATATATATATATATATATATATATATATATATATATATATATATATATATATATATATATATATATATATAAATATAATATTAATTGGAGGTAATAAGAAATTAGGATTAATATTAGTTCCTGACATTAAGGCCTTTTTAAAATCTATTTTAATACCAAATTTGGTTTATTGTATGCATTTCTTTATTGTTAAATATTTAAAACGGACTGTTAATGTAACTCATAACGCACCGAAATAGTCAATATCATGTTCTAACCAGAACCAACTGAAGTCCTCACCAGATCTGATTATTTCGTAAATACGTCTTTTTTTAATGTTTTATTGATAATATCTACTGTTTATTATCAACTTAAACAATAATAAGTTATTAACGCTAAATCTGCAGAGTGTCGCTATGAAAATATTTTTGTAAATAATATACTGTCTTTAAATTAAATTATGATAACGTTTTAAAATGTGTGTTGTCGAAGCCCAATAAGAAATACGGTAAATACTAAAATTAAGGACATTTAACACAGGATTCCTTAAGAAATGTTTCTATTTATTTATAATTACTTAACAGCGACATTCAAAAATTTTAGTGGATATTAATAACTAAAATTGTGCTGCCCATTAAAGGTACAGTAATTTCTAGTTGTCTAAATTAAAACTTACACTTAGATTGACACCAATTTAATTGCATTTTGTTTTCAATATATAATTTTACCTTACTAGATTATGAAATTCTTTTTCTATTTCTGTATGCTGTATTTTTGACCAACAATTTGTATAAGTATATATTGTATAAAATATTAATATTAAGGCTAAGTTAAAAAACATATTGTTGTACACCTCTGGAAATTAGGCATATGTATATTTTGATGAATGTTATTACATATTTTATATTTTACTTAATATAATGTCTGTATTTACTAGCAATAAAAAAATAATAAAGATAATATAGGATTATCAATATTGTCCTAAACGGGCCACCCAAACTTTGTTATTTAAGGTTTGTTGACAATATAAAGCCTAACTATCCTGTATAAATATTATTGATTACTTTAATGTTGCTTGTTGTCGTAAGAACCCTATTGTAAATATTTTATTTTTAATTGCATAAAATGGGTACCATTGTAAAACTTAGTTGGGTCTCCCTTATCGAAAGTGGGTAATACAAAAGGGAAAAGCCATACCGAAAGTTAAGTGTTTTTAAGAGAACAGAAGGCAGTTACCTCTAAAGAGCCGTCTTAGAAACGTTAAACCAATTTATTGTTTTTTTATAACGTATTTCTTATTTAATTTAATAAATGAATTAACACTTAAGTGTTTGGTGTCAAGTTAATACAGGGCCGTATCTGGACCAAAATTTTGTGGGGAGGGGGGGTTGGGCCAATGGCATTTAATAAATTAGGAGTTAAAAAAAACTTTTATTAATAAATGGATTTTCCTAAAAGAAAATATCAGGTTAAACTAAAAAACACATTAACAAAGTTAAAATTTGAAAAATAATAATTATAATAACTACTGAATATTTATTTGCTTTTTCCTCGCAAAACGATTTAAGATTTCCGCAGTATCAATTTTAATATTTTTATGAACGCTTAAAAAAGTAAGTCCTGTTAGCCGCTCTTGACCAGTTGAATTGCGCAAATAGTCTTTTAAACATCTTAGCGATGAAAATGATCGTCCCGAGGAGGCTGTCGATACAGGTAATATTGCCAGAATTTGCAACAAATAAGGCCACGGGCAGGGGGGGTCAGGGTATGTCCGTCGACCCCCGCTGTGTTTTAAAAAATTACCTAAAAAAAACAATTTCCGTGTAAATCCTTAAATTTTACAATATCGTCAAGGAATTTAAATAAGTATGATTACACTTGTTCACAATAAAAAGGAGTGTGTGCTGGGTGTCGGACTAAGATTTTCTGGCATATTTTATTCCGCTAAACACGAATCTGAAGTCAAAATTGGGGGTCAAACACCAAAAAATTGAAATAATCCCAAAAAACCAACACGGTACAATTACCGGCAGAAACCTGCTACGACTATATAAACTATAGAAGATACAAAAAAATTATTAAAAAAAAAAAGAAAGCTTTTTGAGTGATCCATAAAAAAGTTTTATAAACATTTTTAATAAAATAAGTAATAAAGAAGATATAAAGGTAAATGTAATTTTGACAACAAATTTCACTCCAAAATAGAAAAAATATATATATTATTGTGATTTTTTTATATCAAATCATTTATTTCATTTATTAAAATCCGAAATAAGTCAAAATTTGCAAAAAAATCCAAAAATTAAAAAAAATCTTTCAGAGGTATATCTTAAAAAATACTGATAATTCGGTTTTTGGATTATCAGTCAAAAAATATTGCATTTAGATAAAAAAAGGTTATATAGCTTTAATTAAAGATCTTGTAAAAATACATTATGTCATATAAACTTTCGTGTATCTTTTATCGTTTTTAAGATTTTTACGTTTTAAATAAAAATAAAAAATCTTTAATATATGATATTACGTCTTTTTTGGATTATTTGCTGTTTGACCCCCAATTTTCACTTCAGATTCGTATTTAGCGAAAAAATCCTAGTCCGACACCCATCACACACATTTTTTTTTTTTTGTGAGCCTGTGTTGTTATTTAGAAATTAAAGTTATAGTATATATATTTGTGTGTTTTTAAATTTAATTAATTTAATTAATTCTGGATTAGTAAATTGACTTAAACTTTTTGACCCCCCTACATTTTTTTCTGGCGGCGGCCCTGGCAACAAAGTATGAATATTAGGAAACAAAGATGGATTACATGCTGATAATGCATCAAGAGCATTTTTGGATATTTCTGCTTAAAGCAACTCAATTCATTTTTGTTTCCACAACTGTAATTCTACAGATAACGTATCTAGGTCCAAACATTCCTCATATAATAACAAGTCATCTATTTTTACTGTGTGTGCTTTGCACATATTTGGCACTAGACAATATAACGATGAAAGTGATTTTTCGTGATTTGCAAATCTTGCAGATAGCTCTTGACGAAGTTTTTACGATTCCAGGCTATTGTAGGTTCATTTATCGTTGATTTTTAATGTAGAAAAAGTGGTTTTGCAGTTTAGAAATTTCTTTTTTTGACCAATAGAGTGATTCAGATACTTTTTTTGTATTTTTGACCGTGACTAAGTAAAATACATATTGTTCAGAAAATAAAAAAAGAGATATAGTTACCGGTCGTTTTTATTTTATTTTACGTTATAAGATTTTTGGGATTTTCGGGATAGATACGGCTAGATTAAATACGGCCCTGAGTTCATATATTACGCCTTAAATCGCTGTTTGCTTTTGTAAAAAGACCGAGTTAAAAACCCAGCTATAAAAAATCCTTAACAATATTACCACAGATACCGATCATCAGTTAAATTAGATTTAACTTAGTAAAATTTGTTAACAACATTTTCAATTTTCCAGAGAATTATTATTTAATCTATTTCCTGCGAACGAACTAAAATAGTTGGGCCGCACAACGATCTGCAATGAGGTTGCGTTTATTCAGCAGCTAAATACAACAATAATACTCCTGTCCAAACTTGCAATTCGATTAAACCCAAGTGTAAAATGTTTAATGCAATGCGACAACACAAATAAATGTGAATGTTTTAAAGGCGTTAGTATTTGTGCACAACTATTTAGACGGACGTATTTTAAATTAAAAAATCAAAATAGTGGCTTAAAAAACTTAAATACAGATTAACTTATATAGATTAAATTTTATTGAATGATTGATTTAATTATCTTCTTCTTAAAAACAAAAAAATATACCAATATGCTGCGTTTTTATTAATTTTATGTAAGTTTTAAGGATACCATTCTATCAGGCATATGGTCGGTTTTTAACTAAGATAGTTTAAAATATAAAAAGATAAAGTAAAATTTCTTTTCCCATTCTAATTAATTTTTGTAATTGCATGGCAATATTTGTACTTTTAATACATTTAGATGGCATGAAATGAAAGGAAATAATTACAAATTATTAAGAAGAGGAGCTTGCGTGCAAAAGCGACTATATTCATTTTGAAAAAATATACATGAACCGACAAAAACTTCTAATCGGTTTGCTTTAATACATAGAGATAGCAAAAAAAGTTTATTTGTAGTGTTTTGGAAAGGTGTTTGATGCAATTTGATTTTTTTTCTTAAATGTTAATAGTTAAAAAAATAATCTTGATATAGATAGTTTTGATAGCAAAGCTTTCAACAAAAAAATAATAAAACGGTAGAAAACATATTGTTTATTATGAAACAAATAATAACAAAATCAAAAAAAAAAAATGAAACATAAAATATTTATATATAAAGAGCATCTTCTTCATTTAAATAGTCACATGGCACATCCTGTTCGCCCTCATCTTCTTTCTTGTCTCTAGTTTCTGTATCGGCATTACCAGAAAAAAATAAGTCTTCATACCATTTTAGATCTGCTCGTGACATCCAATTTTCATCGAACAGCTCTTTTAAAAGCTTTTTAAGACTAGGTTTCTTCTTATCTTCTAAAGAGTTTGTAGACTCTATTATGTTAAGAACCAGGTTGTCGTCGCCTTTTTCTTTCTTTCGCATCATCAGACGCGATTTATTTACAGATGCAAACCGATAACACAGATGTGTATTTACTTTAATCTTAGGATTTTGTTGATATTTGTTACTTTTTGTAATAAAAAATATTTTTCAGTTTGTTTTATTTGGGATACTCGCTTTACTACTTTTTGGAGTATGGTCCAGGTCCCGGGTATACGATGACCCTGTCCAGTCCTATTGACCCCTATGAACTTGCAGATCACCACCACCAGGAAATTCGGATAGCTTTTTTACTTTTTAATGACGTTTTGTCAGAAATGACACTAGGTTATTTTACTGGCGTATGTATAGTATTCAAAAAGACCAGAAAGGTGGGTGGTATGGTGTGTTAATTGATTTTAAGTTTACCTGAATTTACTTTAGCATCAAGCATAGGTAACCATGTATTATTTAAAATAACAGATATTGATGCTACACATATGTATTCATTTGATAAAACAAATGCACCTTCCTTTATTTTACGTTTTTTTGAACAAGTTTTCTTTGCTAAAATGCTAGAAGCATTCCAGTTTATTATGTGGTTATTATCAAAGCGTGTTGACAAATTTTTGATTGTTGGAATTCTGTGTTTCTAATATATGTTCTATGTTCTTTTATGCGTTTGGCTAATGGTCTGGAGGTTTCACCTATATAAAATTTATTACATTCACAAGGGATCTTATAAATAACATTTTTTGTGTTTTCGTTTATATTGTATGGTTGTGTTTTTGGTACTTGGGATCTAATGGTGTTTTGTGTTTTAAAAATAGTGCGAATATTAAATTTATTACCTACTCGTTAAATTTTATTTGATAAGCCATATATGGTAAAAATAGATTTGTAATAGGTCTATTTTGATTTTGTCGTAAATTTTGTTGTTGTGTTAGAAAGCATTTGTTTATAAAATCAAGAGGATAATTATTTTAAACTAAAATATCTTATAAAAATTATTTTTATTTTCTTTGTTTTAATCAGATCAAATTATTTTAATTCTATTAAATAGACTTTTTACAACTCCTTTTTTCTTACCATTATTGGGTGATTAGAGTTAAAATTTAGGTATCTGTTTGTATGTGTAGGTTTTCTGTAAAATTTGGTTTCAAAATTATTAACATCTTTTTTTATTAGAATATCAAGAAAAGAAAGTTGTGAGTTTTGTTCTTTTTCTAAAGTGAAATGAATAGTGGGTTCTTGTGTATTAATGTGTGTTAAAAAATTATTTAGACAATTTTCGTCATGTTGATAAAATAGAAAAAATGCCATCTATATATCTCCACCAAACTAAAGGTTTATAATGATTATTTTAAGCAAAATTGGATTTAAAATTTTCCATAAAAATATTACTTAATAATGTAGATAAAGGTAAACCCATGGCCATGCCAGAAGCTTGTTTATAAAAGGCAGTGTTATATTGGAAATATGTTGTTTTAACGCAAATAGTTAATAATTCAAGAATAGAGTTTATGTTTAGTTTGGTTCTTTTGCCAAGTTGGACATCATTTTCTAATTTATTTCTAGCAATATTTAATGTTTTATCGACAGAAACATTTGTGAATAAACTACTTTCCAAAAAGTAGTAAGGCGAGTATCCCAAATAAAACAAACTGAAACATGAATCCGCCACAAAACTATAGTACATATTTAAAAATCTTTTTGTTTTAGCAATGCCCTTACCTTATTGTACACTTTTTCAACTTCTTTTACATTATAAATTTTCTAGTCGTTTCGTAAAATTTTTACTTGTACGAGTTCTGAATAAAATTGCATGTATTTCTCTTTAGGAATAATATTAAAAATTTTACAGTCTTGCCGGATGCCCCACTATGTTGCTGCATTTCTTAATATAACAAATTGTTGGATAAAACCACCATTGATCGCAAAAACAGTATATAGCCGGTTTTGATGCAAAAGGCCGACTCTATGTGCAATTTTAAAATACCACTAGCCCGTTATAAATGCAAATCATTATACCGGTTAATAGATCCTGTGAAACTTAGCTGAAAATCGAAAAAAACATATCGGCTAAAAAAAGATATATAGCCGCTTTTAAACGCAAGCTCATAGAAAGAAAAGTTGTGGCTAGTTGCAAAAATTAAAATTAAGGGTGACATTTTTTTTTACTTTATTTAAAACACCCACGGTACAAAAAATATATTTAAAAAAACCTATTAATCTAACGACAACAGAAAATAGACTTGTTTAAAGACCATTTATTACACTTTCCTAAATAATTAGATGACAAACAAAAGATTTTAAAATCTTTTAAGGACATTTATCTTCTCTAAAGTTGGAATTATTTTGACCCTTAATCTACTTAAGTTTTCAATTGACACTTTCTGACTTAGAATAGGAAAGGGTATGGAAGGTCCCTATTTAACAAAATCATGGTAATGAAATTCCCTAAAGCCTAAAGGGAATCTTGTTTTCTGGTAAGCTATTAACGCTACTTTATTGTTTGTTGAAATTTAGGACAAAAATAATTAAATGCATTAACCCAAATTAATATAGTCGTAATAAACGAGGAACTAAAGAGAGGTGCTTTTGCAGTTTTTTTTATTATTAAACCTAATTTTTATATAGAAAATTCTCATATAAAAGAAAACGACAGCTGTGGTTTTAGCTGATTTCCTGGTAAGTTTTTTATCGATAGATATTCGGGATGTAAATACTAAACTTGCTAAATACATTATGATTGTTAAGAATTATTACAGCTTTTTAATTTTTTTTAAGTAGGTTTCTTTATGAATCCTTTCGGCCATTGTTTGCGGTGATATTTTGTCCATGTATATTCGGCATCTCCCGACCTCGACGTTTCACCTTGTTTCGTATTCTTTCGTTTTCTTTATCTCTAATTTCAAGTGTTTTTTTTATTTCTTCAATTTATACCTTACCATATTTACAGGCAATTTGGTAGATACAGTGTTAATTTTAAATATTGTTGTCCGGTCTCGTCTAAGGTTAGAGTATTTTTGGATTTAAAAGTCGTTTTAATATATTACTTGTTCGCGAATCTGCGGATTTTTTCGGAAGTTCCTTTGATAAAGAAAATAATCACAAAAGTTTGGTCTTGATGAGTCTGGTTTAAGTTAAAGGTTTTAATCTTATTCGGATATTTATCGTTTTCTAATTAGTTCTTCGTTGTATCCGTTCCGCTTAAAATTTCTAGTTATATGAGTTTTTTTTTCTTGCATATATTCCTAACTGTTATATAAGGTTACTGCTCGGTTATATAGAGTACACATTATGATTAGATGCAAGTATTGTCCTATGTAAGTAGGTTTTCTGTATAACGAGGTTTGTATTCAGATATGGCAGTTCAGTATCCGCCTAAGTTAGATTGAGAGGCTCTGTATCTTTGTATCTGAAAGTGCGGAGGGTGATAAACATCACTGCACCTAGGCCTCAGTAGGTTGAGAGGATTAGTGAATCATGTAAGCTCGACAGAGACAGGAAACTGCGATGTTGCATAGAAGTACATGAATTATCTCTGTTCCTGGATACTTTCCTCCTTTTCCTTTCTCTGGTGCCGACGTTTCTCGCGTCGACTTATGGCTGAAGCGCTGGCAGTAGCTTGCTGTTCAGTAGTTTTTAACGACGTATGTAGCTCGTTACTCGTAACAGGTTTTAGTGCATTTCTAGGAATATAATAAACATTTAAATATCCGATGAATTTATTAAAAATTAATTTCCGCCAAACTGCAAACCGCAGTTCTACGGACTTGCCGTTCTTGACGAGCAGGCGGCACCTCATCGTTAGACATACATTCTCTACAATTTAGTAAACAGGCGGTTGTTTTATTTTATTTAATATTTTTTAAAATTGAAGCAATGAGACTGCAAACCTGTTGATTACCTCTTGTCCTGAACTACCGGCATAGTAGGTACTACCTAATAATCTTAACTCTCCACTAGACGGAATAAGTCAGTATTTTAAAAAGAAATCCTTAAAAAGGTAACACAAAATATATAACAGTTTACTCTACCCCAAGCAGCTGCGATCTTGGAAGGTTTAAAGAGCGTAGTACACTCGGCATCGTTGCATTTGCCATAGATAACGTTTTCTTGCTCTCTAATTTAAGATAACCAAACCATATCCTTTTTTCTTTACCACTTGTTAATCTCAAAGGTCAAATACTTATTTACCATACCTGTATGTCCCTTATGTCGTTTAACTAAAACCTCGAGGAAGGTAAAGCCGGAAACACCACATACAATGGTCGAAAGCAAAAATTACACTGGTCAACATTTGACCAAATTTCTTCAAATGGTACACCGCACGAAACCGGGATTTTCAGGAGTTTTTGGGGTCGCTGATTCCGAACCCGAGGTCGGTTAAGGTCCATCACATCAGGTTTAAGGTCATTTGAAGGTCAAACTAAGAAAACACTGGAGAAAAAAAATCGAAAAAATGTATATATAAGGTCATCTCAAGGTCACTTCCAGGTTATACTGAGGTTAAACATATAAATAACCTTGAAAAAGTCTGAAAAAATTGGTCTATAAGTTATTCGTTTTGCTTATTTCAAATCAGAAAACAATAGACTTCTATGACTTTACTTTCAAGGTCATTTGAAGGTAAAACTGCTAGTTTCGCTAAGTCAAATCCGTGGCGAGCTGGTGTAGTGACAGCGTACCAGCCTCTCACCGTTGAAGTCCCGGGTTCGAATCCCGCATTATTCATTGGACTTTTTCATAGCTCGTCATCCCAAGAAGGCAATAGCAAACCACTGTGTAGTATATCTGCCTAGTAAACCCTCTCACATGTGCGTCGAAAGGCACGTTAAGCCGGTGGTCCCCACATCTGTGTCTAGTTGGTACGCAACACAAATATGTGCGAGAGGGCGCCCACGCTCTGAATAGAGTACGGCAAAGCAAGGAAGGAAGTCAAAATCCAGGTTTACTTTAACTCTAAAGGTGATCCCAAGATCACTTCAGGGGCATCCCAAGGTCATACTGAGGTTAAATATATAAATGATATCAAAAAATCTGAGAAAATTGGCCTATAGGTTTTTTCGTTTGCCAACTCCAAATCTAAAGACGGTCGACCTCTATACTCTTAGTTTTACGGTTATTTAAAGGTCCAACTGTGAAAACACGAAGGAAAAAATTTAAAAAATATATAAAGGTTTTTGGGTTTGCCAAGCTCGAATCCGTGCTTCGTTTTACGTTCAAGGTCGCCCAGGCGCTTCTTTAAGGTCATTTTAAGATCACTTGAGGGTTAAATTTTTTAATGATTATAGAATAATTTAAATAAATTTATAAATGGGTCTCAGAGTTTTTACCTGAACCCTGCAAACTTCTAGCCCTGCTTTTAAACCCTAGATTTAAAGTTTAAACAAACCTGATATTTTTAAAAATTCACACCAAGCGAGCATTTTTTTATAATTGTATATCTTTGGTACAAAACCGCTTACGTTGAGTTTGCAATGATCTTCGGATTTCTTAGATTTTTAAATTTTTTTGAGGTCATTTATGAATTTTACCTTAATAAAACTTAAATTATCCATGGTTGATCTTACAGGCCAAACTAAGCCTGGATACGGAATTAACGACTCAAAAACCTACAACACATGTTAAACTCTTTTCCCCCGTGTTTCCTCAGTTGACTTTCAAATGACCTTGAAACCAAGGTCATAGAGGTCGACCGACTACATATTTGTCCTTAGCAAACCAATAAATTTATAGATGATTTTTTCTCATTTTTTAAAGGTTATTATGAATTTATCCTCAGTATCACGTTGAAATGACCTTGGAGTGGCGTCTGAGCGACCCTGAATTTCAAACAAAGCACGAATTCGAGTATAGGGACCCCAAAAACGCTTATACATTTTTTTTAAATTTTTTTCCACGTATTTTCTTAATTTGACCTTCAAATAACCTTAAAACTAAGGGCATAGAGATCGATCGTCTTCAGATTTGGAGCTAGCAAATCAAAAAACCTATGGACCAATTTTCTCCGATTTTTTCATGGTAATTTACATATTTAACCTCACTATGTCCTTGAGATGACCTTGAAGTGAACCTAGAAGTCAAAGTAAGCCCAAATTTGCACTCAGGGATCCTAAAAACATTTATATATGTTTTTTAATTTTTTTCTTTTTGTTTTATTACTTTGAACATCAAATGACCTTGAACCTGATGTGTTGGACCGTAACCGACCTCGGATTTGGAATCAGCGATCTTAAAAACCCTTGGAAACTCTGGTTTCGTGCGGTGTTCCATTCAAGGTCAAATGTTGACCAGTGTTATTTATAAAGAAAGCCACTGGAAAAAAGACAATTTAAAGATGCTGTAATAATTTTAAAAACTAAAATGTATTTAGCAAGCCTAGTATTGACATTCCTAATATCTAATATAAGATGAGTTGTAGCTTTAGGAGTAATTTTTAGTTACCATTTAAAAACTTTTGTTAATATATTATATCACAAACCAAAACAATATGTACGAATAAACAGAGAAAAGCAATGGTAGTTTAAGATTTTATTATTATTAAAACCATAATACTACCTTATACATTAAAAAAATGTTTTCACTTATGCACATACGATTTGATTACTCGTTCTTTAATACGTTCCAATTTGGAATATTTTTTCCATTAATTTTTTACCCCGATATTTCAGTTCCTGATTATTATTTAGAAAAAAAAACTAAGAACTTTTAATTGGCTATTTTAGTACAGTCAGTTGGTTTTTAAACGTTTGCAGACCAAAAGGATTTTAAGCTGTATCACACAAAATGAGTTGGGAGGAATGAGCCAAACTCTAAGGGTGTAATTTATGCATCAAAGTAAAAAAAAAGGCTTAAATGTTGTTATCCAATATTTACTTGTTTTCAAGTTACAGCGCTAAATAAAATAATAATATTGTTAAACCAACATATCCAACGTTAACCTTGTTTTAAATAAATCATTGCTTTAGTAAATTTTCAAAAATGCCGACATTGATTTCCAAACATTTCCTGCTTTTTTACGAATGGCGCGCGTGACTCTTCTAATTGATTCGTGCCTTTCTTTAATATTGAGTGCAGCATTTCAAATGCGTTTAATTAATGCATCTCTAATATCTACTTTTACCCTATTTACATTATTTTGAAACCACAAATTATAGGCGTGAGGTCTGGCGATCGAGGAGGCCAACTAATAGGACCACCGCGATCAATTCAATCCTTTGGAAACCTTTGGTCCAAATATTGCTTCACCCGACGATCGTAATGGGCAGGCGCTTCGTCGTGTTGAAAATACATTTGAATTATGATGTTTAATAAAATCTTCTTCAGTAGTCCATGCAATTTATTTTGTAAAAAAAACGTAAGTTACCCCTGTAAGACGATTTTCAAAAATGCTTCTTTAAACCTATGTTAAAAATTGCTTTGCTACTACGTGAGAATTATCGATACAAAAGAGTTTCAATTATTATTGATGCCGTCACGGGTGAATGTGGCTTTGTCATTAAAAAGCTAATACGGTACAAGATAACTATTATTAATTATTCACTGACAAAATTCCATACGCTTGGCGTAGTCTCCAGGTTGAAGATTCTGTACACGCAGTACGTGGTACGGGTATAAGCTTTGCTCGTGAAGCGTATC
This sequence comes from Listronotus oregonensis, assembly GCA_019359885.1. NCBI lineage: Eukaryota > Metazoa > Arthropoda > Insecta > Coleoptera > Curculionidae > Listronotus > Listronotus oregonensis. Next base: position 112,813 of record JAHBCN010000785.1, on the reverse strand, counting down.
GATCACTCCTTTTTGGAAAATCCCCAACTAAGTTTCAGTTCTTTGTGAGCTGGTCGTTGCATCTTTTTTAAGTAAAGCTTTTTATTCTTAATCCTGTTGAATGGCTCGTTCAGATGTTACATGAGCACTTGGAAGCGTTTCGGACTTGCACAGTTTGTTGACAACTCTGATAAAGTTTCGGTGTTCTTTAATGTGAAAATCGTTGACGATATTCTTCAGCAGCCGCAGTAGCATAACCATTACACAAACCATAAATAAAAACCATATTGGCATATTCAAATTGTAAATAAACGTGTGGCATTTAATAAAATTTAAATAATACAAAACCGAAAGTTAACGGCGAATCAATGTAACATTTTATACTGACACTGACATAATTATGGCAGCACAACAATCAAGAGCGAACAATAATACCAATTGTTACAGGTAAATTAAATTATTGCAATATTTAGTTTTTTTATTATAACTTAAAAATAAATATATATTAAATTAGTACATTTTAATTTTTCTTATTATTTTGATGCATATATTACACCCTTAGAGTTTGGCCCATTCCATCCGACCCACCCTGTATAACTGTGGTTTACTATGTTTACATTATCGACATTTAATTCTAATTTTAAATATATACGGCCGAGTGATAATCGCTTTGTTAAGGGTAGCAATGGACTTAACAATTGTTAAAATTAACAAGGAGTGAAAAATGAAAAAAATTGACAACGCAGCACATTTTTAAACATTTCATGGTAACTGGATAACAAGAGATAGTTTGGTTTGGAATTTTACGTTTAAAATCCATTAAACCTAAAAAAGATTTAAAAAATAATTACCTTGCACTTTTGCACAGAATATAAATAAAACTGGTTCAGCACAACAAAGTGATTTTATATATTTTCTTCCAAAACAAGCAAAACAATAGATAGCTCGAATGACCAATACTGCAGAACTTCTTTTAATTTGAGTTTTAATCAGGTTCTTTAAAATAATTCATGCCTACTAAACTTTATTGGTACCTTTCGGTAGGTAGATTCATCTAGAGTAGACAAAGTATTTGCTTTATTTTCCTAGAAAATTAATGTTTTAATTTTATAAATATTATTAAAAAAATTTATTTACAAGAATTTTTTTACTTACTGCTCTTTAATTAATGAAATAGACGCTGCTATAGGTTTTACTTTTAATGAAAATCAACGTTTTTACCATTTAAAAAGAAGAAGCAAAACTTTTTATTATTAAACTTTCAAACATTCTTCTTACTACTGTTGTCTTACAACTAACGATATCTATACTTTTGTATTAGAAACAAAGTAACACTTTTAACATCCTAAATCCTAAAATCTAAAAGTATTGACATTTTTTAATAACCAGACCCTAACTTATAAAATTTTTCTTTAATATTATTATCCATCTATTCCTTTTAAAACAAAAAAAAAATAATAAGAGTACAACATTTCATCACTCTACATGCTGAGTAGTGGGCGGACGGGGCATATACTATTCTCCACCGACTAATCAGCACGACAACCAAGAGAGAAAAGTTGTACTTAACTTACGCACACTGTGAGACTTGATCGGACGTGTATTTTGGCAAAACTATAATATTTAGTAATGCAAGCTAAAAACAATAGGACAGTTAGCGCCTAAATCTGTAAATTGAAACATTTTGCATGCTCTTGCGATGCAGAAGAGATTGCACTTACTTGAAGCTTACGTTTTTAGCTTGCATTACTAAATATTATAATTTTGCAAAGATACAGGACCGGTCAAGTCTCACAGTGTGATTCTTTTTTTTTACGTGGAGTGTTTGCACGACTAAGTTGCAGGGCTGCCTCTAATAGTATATATCGAAGGTTGCGATAAATAATTTAAGTAGCTTATTTCTAGTGACGAAAATTTTTCCGCGCCTCAGAGCGGGGTTGCTCTGAAAAGTTTAACAATAAAAGGGCAATTATTATGTGAAATCGTAAAAAAACGCTCTTGACCTACTCCAAACCCTATCTCATCTAGCATGCGTGTAAAAAGTATTATATGTATATGCGCTATTTCTAAAACCAAGAACATCTTTTCATTGCGATGCAAAATTTCTTAGATCAAGTTTTACACCCTAGAATGCGTTTAACTTGGATTTCGACAAAGGCCTTGCGACAAATCGGACCTTCACCACATCGGGTCTCTAACGGTATTTTTAAAGTACCGTATGTTATAGCCTTAAACAGCATTAATTTATGCTTATCAAAGAGGTTAGTTACCGGCTCGTATCAATAAAATGCAGTAGCCGTGAAATATATTAGAGAACCTGTAAAAAAACCAAATTTAAAGAAATTCTGCAGTATTGGTGATTTAAGGCTATCTATTGTGATGCTTGTTTTTTTTTAATATATATATATAATAATTATATATATATATATATATATATATATATATATATATAATATATATATATATATATATATATATATATATATAAAATTACTTAGAAATGTCGAACCAACTTTTTCATATTCGGTGCAAGGTAATTATTTTTTAAGTTTTTTTAATATGTTTATTTGATTTTGAATGCAAAATCCCAAACTAAATTATTTTTTGACAAATAGTTAACGTTTAAGTTATACCCTGTTGCCAAGAGTGTTCATTTTTACCTCTTTGTTAAATTTAACCCCTTGTTAAGTCCATTGCTAAGTTTAACAACACGTTCATCACTCGGCCGATAGAGTGACAGTTGACAAAAAATATTTACTTAATTTGGGACACTATAAACGGACAGGTTAATGCATTGAAAATGACATTTTTCACCGTAAAGCTTCCAGCAGAGGCGTGTTGTTAAATTCATCGATGAATCGTGCGCACTAATCGCTGTTTAATCAAGCCGTTTTTAAATTAATTGATGGAAAAGCGCTAAAGAAAGATGGCCGTTGTTTTAGTAGTATATAGACAAGGATAAAACTAGCGGTAATCTAGTGTGACGTCACGATAGATTTCAGCGCTAAACCATCTGATGAATTTAACAACAAGCCTCAGTAGTTTAAATTAGGACGTTGTGCCACGTCATCTCCCTGTTAGTCGGACGTCGTACGATGTCGTGCCTGGAAACGTTGTAAGTGCTCTTTCTAAAATATAAAGCGATCAGTAAGAACATTTTTAGTTAAAGTAATAGGTTTATTTTTTTTATTTAGTTTTTTTTATTAGTTTTATTTATTAATTTATTTCAATAATTATTAAATTATTTCTAACTACTATTACTTTTAGGATGGTGCGCATCTTTATTTTCTTAAAAAATATGTCTGGTAACAGTGTGTGTACCAATTGACAAATAAAAAAATATATCAAAATTTACCAAAGGTTACAAGAATCATTAGGAAAACTGTAAATTAATTTCGAAATACCGGGGTCATGATTATTTCTTAAATAAGATTTAAAACATTCTTATAATCTTTGTCTATCTTTGAAACTTTTTTCATCTTGGGATTTAAATTTTTATTGGATACTTTATACTGAAGTCACCCTTTCTAACTGATTATTTTTTAAACACGCACGTAGATATTTTATTGCAGTTTAAAAAGCATTTAAAAACACTGATGTATTACAGATATGCCTTAATTAATTAAAACACGCAATTTCTTATAAATATGACTTATAAATGGTAAAATTTAAAATAGACAGTTTTTAATATTGCTAAGGCCTATAAGAACAAGTACCTAATAGAACAGTCCTTGACCAAAAATAAAAAAATCCTTTATTACCATAGCTTCAAAAGTGCCCCATTTTTAAAATACAGGGTGTGAGCAATATTTTCAAAATTGGTATTTCCAATCAGGTTTTTTTAATTTAAATAAAACTTACAGTTATAACAGCCCGAAGCTAAGCCGCTGGTCCATAATAGTAACAAAAGTTTATCATCAAAAAGTGAATTTCGGTCAACGTCCTTGTTCTGAACAAAGTTTTATCTAAATTAAGATATCCGGGTTGACAATAAAAGAAAATTCTTAGTTCTGAAAATTTTTCTTTTACACTCTGTCTCTCAAAAACGGGGCTTTTTGGGAGCTATGTTTATAAAACGTTTTTATTTTTGGCCAAGGAATCTCCCATTAAGCGATGGCATATGTTTTTTCAATCACCTTTTCTATAACTGGTCTTTTAACCTATAAGATGCCAATACCTATTTAAATAATACTTTGTTAGTTTTCTTGTTCATAGGGGGTAGTATGGTATCGTCAAGCTACTTTGGAAAGTGACGCTTTCACTTACCCAAGTAACCTGGGTTACCAGGGTTAAATGGAAACATTTAGTAGGTGGTAGAGGAGCATTTTTTCGCCTGAGCCGGTATCACCCTACTTGCCCTTTAAAGAACTCGTGAAGTAATATCAGACGTTTCGAGTTGTGGATGGGTTTGTCAGTTTTCCCTCTTTCTTTTTCTTTTGCCATATTAAAAAGTTTAAGAAAATGATGATGGCACACTCTAAAGTTTATTACGGAGATGTAATAGACATTTGGTCGTATCTCTGGTGCTTTTTGCAGTGTAGTAGGGTTGCTAACAGGGCACGATAAGCTTAGAGGACACCTACACAAGATAGGCTCATACAATGGGAACACAAGTTGCAGAATGTGCGACGAGGGGGAAGAAACAGCCTACCACATCCTTGCGAATGTAAAGCGTTGAATTACAAAATACAGGCATCTTTTGGACAACCGAAAATGAGGCCACAGGAATATATCAACCAACCAGTCTCGGAGTTATACAGGCTTGTAGAAGGAACAAGACTTATGGGAGGATTGGTATAAAAGATAATGGGAGATTGGGCACAAAAAGCCCAAGAGGCTGCGCTGCCTCCGGTAGTAAATCAGGACGGCTCCCAGGAAAAAAAGAGGGGTGCTTTTTACTTTGTTCGTTTCTTCATCTCTAGAGTGTCTAGACTGTGGAACCTACTGACAGCAGTAGGTTACCCTTCTCTAAATCTCCAAATTATTAGGTCCTCTATTTATAAACTACCTTTCACCACACTTAAGACATTCACGATACAATAGTATTTAGACTTTTAGCCTTCGTTGACTGTCCCAAGATAAAAAAAATGTCTTAATTATTTTTTTCCTTACTTACCCTGTAGATATAGAAATATAATAACAAATCTTATAAAAAAAGTATAGAGGAACATCTCTCAAAGTAAAAATTGACCAGTGATTGCTTTTATGATTATTAGTGAAAAAATGTATTAATATTAGTGTAAAATAAGTGTTATTTAGTTGCAGAAACTCATAGAAAATGGTAACGGTGAAAATAGTAGTTAAAAGCGATAACGTTTAAAGTTTTAAAAATCAACTCAACTTGATTTAATTTTCGGTTAGCAATGGGTATGTCTAAATCTTCGATCGCGATTGTTTAAACTGTCTAAAAAGAAACACGTTAAACGACTTTAGTTTTAACACTGCATTTTTTAAAAATATGTGAATGTAAATGGCTGCATAACTGCAGTTTATAAATTTAAAATTTATAACATACTAAATATCCAAAATTAAATTTTACTTGTGAAGTGGAAAAATATGAACAATTGTTATTTTAATATTTAACAAAAAGTTGTGACAGAATTCCCAAACTAAAGACAAAATAGTAAAGAAACATGCCAGGAATGTATTTAAATTAAAAAACTTCTTATTAAATATTTAAAAAATAGGTAAACACCAAGTTAACACTTGCTTAACAGATCATTGCTATTTCTTTAACTTCTCCCAAATAAAAACCATTTTACCAAAACCAAGACGAATAACCAAATATGACGGATTTAAAAATAGTAGTAGGTACACAAATTTTACAATGACATTAATCGGAAGAGGCAGACATTTCCTGAAAAATTAAAACATGGTTTGTCCAAACACAATATCATATTTTGTCATAAAGCGCAGAATTTGTTCAGCCCCATATTCACATTATTTAAAAGTAAAAAATAAGAAATTAAATTTAGTATACAAAACTGTGAATGAGTATGATCTATCAATATTGAGACGATAGACTAAATAGGCATAAATATATTTAAAAAATGCTTTCACGGCCTTTTATAGGCATAAAAATAAAAAGCACAAATTTAATTTTAATAAATCTGCAATTCTATATTAAGGCCCCTACCCTGAATTGTCAATAAAAGAAATATTTTATATAAAGAACGAACATAACATGGTCGATATTAAACAGGACATACAGAAACTAAGTTAAATTTATTACAATTAATTTTAAAAATTGCCTTCGTATGTCCTATAATCATTAAATCTAATATTGCTCCCATTTTTATTTTGTGATTTTTCGAGTATTTGCATAAAAATAATTTATTGTGTTTTGATTAACTAAAAAGCACAAAAACTTTATTTAAATTACATAAATAATCACAAGCATTAAATCATACAATCAACAGTAAGAGTGTATCTTACATTTTAATCTAACTTTGTAGTTATTAGCAAAAAATGGATATAAAGTATTATTTTATAAAAAACTTTTCATCCAATGTATAACAATGGACCCAAGTTTTACTGTTATATCTGAATAATCGTGGTAATGAAATTCCCTCAAGTTTTAAAGTACTTTTATTCTACCGGTAAAACATTAAAGCCACTTTATTATGCAAATTCTAAACCGAATTAATTAAATGTATTAACTTAATTTTTGCAAAGTGTAAGTGATCTTCCGGCTCCCTTTTCAGTTTTAGTAGCTACAGAAAACTTGTAAAACTTAAACAAACTTGATCTTTCATTAAAAGCTATAGCAGCTTTTGCTTAAATATAAAATGACTTACTATTTCCCACAGAGTTACTAAAAAAGGAAAATATGCTTTAAAATATTTATTTTTGACTCTTTTTTAATAACATTTAACTAGTTTAAGCCGTTAACTCCATGGTATCAGGTATGCTACAGTTTTAAACCGCGTCATTAAGTCGTAATTGTAAAACTTTCCAACTTTTAAATTGTAATATTTAGGCTTCCGAATCACTCAAGATGAATAAGATTGATTTTTAGACCTATTATCCTATGCGCAGCACAAAATACGTGGCTTCACCCTCCTTAAAAGATTTATTTTTTTATCGACACACCCAAATCTAGCAAATATAGGTGTCTGTGGTTGAAAGACGTTGTTCGAGACCAACCGCAAGTCCAAAAGTTAATAGCTCAGGTGATGACATCATCAGCTCTCTGCAGGCTGGGTCTCAAGTATAGTATCACAACTTTAGCAAGAACGGAAACCAAAGGGGGAATAATGGAAAGGCATTTGAAGCCCAAAGGCGGAAAAAAATTATTCATAAAAATAAATATTAAATAAAATGTTAAATATAACTTATATATATTTTTTACTAAAGATATTTATCTATTTATTTTATATATTTATTATATTAAACATTGTACAGAATGTTTAAAACAAGTTGGCACTATTTCTGTCCTCCTTACTATAAAAGATAAGTTTTAAATTAATTTTCTATTATGGTGACTATGAAGCTATGAGATATAAAATTTAAAAACCAGCAACTTTTAAGACCGTGATATGCATAAAGTATATTGTTTAGTTTTGGCACCGATGTAATTTTGGCTATTTATGCCCCTACACGGAACTTTAATGTATTGGTCGTTATAGACAATTTAAAGTCACCTTTTTAAAATTTGGCAATTAACTAAGCAAAAACGATTTAAAAAATAACAGAGTTATTATCCAATTTCTACTCTATCAAAAATAAAGTTAAATGGAAAGTCGGTTAAGTTAATTATGTTGCTGAAATGTAATTTATTTATGTTGCTGAAATGTAGCCTTCTTTGTTTTACCCAAAAATTCGCCACTGTTGTTAAAAATCACTATTTTGTTTAGATTTTACCATTTCATCCCATGAACTGCCTCGATTTATAGTGATAATTCTAAAATCGGAAAATATTTAGGATGCTTCCTTAAAAAAAAAAAATAAAATTTTAAGATCGTAGCGCATTTTTAAGACACCCCATTCATTTAAAACTATTTCTGTAAGATGCATACCATTTACTTGTACTAATTTTGTATAAAAAGTTTTTTGCTTAAGTCAATAGTTAACGAGATATCATTACTTAATGGACATCCGGTATAATAGGTATTTATAATTAAAAAACACGGAAGTTTGTGTAAATATATTTTCAATCAGTATATAATAATCAAGCCCTGATACGCCGCTAATGTCAGCTAAAACCTCAATAAAAAATAATAAATCGACTCGACATTGGCCCAGCTTTAAAAAAAAATTACAGACGGCCAAATAAAATTACATATTTGCGCAAGCCATCTTTATATGAAAAGTAAGCTGACCAAACGCATTCGAGACATCGGGCCTTAAGCGGTTTGCAACATTGCCAAATCCAAACAGCCTTCCCAATAAACTGAGTTAAGTTAAAAAGAAAATTAATAAAAGAAATATAAAATATATTATTTTTTATACTTAAGGACATAAAAAAACACAAAGATTTGACTTATATTTAAAAAAGAAAGCATCAAAGTGCCTAAAACTTAAATGATAAATTAAAGGTATGCACAATTTGGCAACAACCTTTTGGTTTTTTTGAAACAAATGTGGCATTCTTTAAATTCCTTTACCCTATCTTCCTATCGTGGTCCAATTACAAGTGGTTGGGCCAAGCTAATCCGATGCGTGCCTCTTGTCAAGTGTTCGTCACGGTCTAAGTATTTTTACACCATAGTTTTCTCGATACGTGCCTATTTTCTTAATTTGGCTTAAGTATTCTAAAACTATTATTTTTTAAGATGACCACCAACTTCTTGCTATATTTTTCTAATCACCTCACCAGCTAAAATATGATGTTACGAACGAGGAGGATCATTGATTTCTATTTTTTTTATCTTGAAACTCAGAAGGATTTGTATATACTATACTATATGACATATGCATAATATATACCACCAGAGTACCGACCGGGTTCATGTAACCATCTTTATGCCGTTCCACTGCCAAGCACTGAAAATGCATTTGCATCACAGCTTTTACAGTAAACGGACGTTATTTTTAAATACTACTCAATATGTCTGTCGGGCGATCGATAGTTCAAAGTTTTAATTATTATAGTAAATCAAACCGTTAACCCGTGGATGACGTTATTTAAAATAAACATAGCTCGGTTAGACGCGTGCCACAATTTACTTTCTGTCCTAAGATCATTAAACCAGAGTACAGGTGATTAGCGTGTGCCCAGGTGATTGGTCAGCTAGTTGGCTCGTCTCACAATTTGCCCATTAATAATAGATGTAGCATTTATATGCTATTATTTAAATTTTCTCATGTCCCTTTTAATGTTCCCATACCTAAGTGATGGGGTATATTACTAGGCTGCCAGTGTTTTTTGTGCGTTGTCGATTTAATGCATTAAGGTAGACACAAATGAAGTGTTGCAAAATCATCTTAGATTAGATTAGATTAGATTATTTGAGCGGAGATGGCAAAAATGACCTCCACCACTGTAACCTTACCAGATTTATTGTGGTTTCTTCTATCGTTCTTTAGAGTACCTTGTCTAGGCCCGTCTTCTTAACTAGACTCCAGAGTCTTAACACTGGCTAATTCATATATCTTGCCAGTTGTGGCTTTTCCTCACCAAGCCTAGTAAGCCTAAGACTACATAGTGCTTCGCAGTGGCACCACACATGTACGGCTGTTTCTTCAGCCTTCTGGCAGAACCTACACAGGCTACCCTCCACCAGGCCTATTCTTTCCAGGTGCTTGTTGCGTTTGCAATGTCCTGTTAGTTGACCTACCGTTATCCTTACGACCTTACGACTGTGGCTCAGTAAGTCCGAGGTAAACTTAGCCGAGCAAGTCTTAATGAACTGCTTTGCCTGTCGTTGTCCTGGTGTTTGTACCCACCAGCTTTGAAACCCTCTGTCTACCCAGCTATTAATAGATGCCTGCCGAGATTCCACAGAATGGCTCAGGGCCTATCATTTCCTTGGCTGATCCTCTTTTGGCTAGGTCGTCGGCCTCTTCGTTACCTGGGTGGCCCTCGTGGCCTGGTACCCAGGCTACCGTAAGTTTGTTTGCCAAGCCGACTTTTTCCAGGGCCTGTATACAGTCCCCCACTAGTTTGGAATTAACTTTTGGAGAACTGATGGTCTTCAGGGCCGCTTACTGTTAACGGTTTTGGATAAGAAACAATAATTTAAGTGCTCAAAGATTGGATTATTCGTAATAAAAAGTGTAATAGTCAATATCTTTTTTATCCGTTGAGCTCTCCAATCATTGTTTACATAGCCTATCTTTGCAACAATTGAGGGTAAATGGTAAAAACTCATATAATTAAAACGGGTTTCTTTAAAGGTATCTTTGCCCTGTAGGTAATCATCTGAGTAACTAACGTCAAAAGTTGTAAGGTCATTATTTTACATTATGTATATGTAGTGAAACACGTGTGCTTTCTAGTATAAAGATGATTGAAAGAAAACCATTTAAAGCCAGCCAAAATCTTTTGCAATTTTATTTTGGTGTTTTTAGCAGTATTTTACATTTAATTACCGAACGAATGGTAATTTGCATTCAGGAAATGGGTATATTTAAAGTTTTATCTGTGCTATTAGCCTTACTACCAAGACCCATAAGGTGGAAGATTATTTTATTTTTTAATATAAGATCTCTTTGGGTTATTTTGTAAATATATTAAGTTTCGTTAGTCTATTTTAATTGCTAATAAAATAAATCTTATACGCAAGTACGTTATACTAACTTCCCATGCACATGCTGAATACTAAACTCTGCTTTCCGATACTGCGATGCAGATAATCCCAGAAATCAATTATTTTGAATCGCCTGCATTTATATACATATAGCTAAGAGTCCAGTGCGTTATACCTCTCGTCATCGAAAATGTTAAAACTATTTATTGTATTTATCATAAAATTAATTAACCTATAAAAAACAGGGTATGTTTCAACTAACAAAAATAATTGATTGAGTCAGCCATTTCTTTCTTATATTAACTTGTTTATTGGGGTTAAAATAAAATATTAAAGAATTTGTTAATATAACAAATAGAATGTTTAACACTGACCCTTTACTTTAACCAAGTATTCTTAAATGTATTACTTTATATAAAATAAAAGTATTTTGTATTTCCTAAAATTTTGCAATTACACGTTTTCAGATTTCATGACATTTTTGATAAAATAAAACTTTTACGAGTAACTTGATAACCGTTTCTTTAAGAACGTATTGTATTTTTGGCTTTTTAAATGCTTTTATTTTGTAAAATTTGTATTTTATTAATCGGTCATATAATTTCACTTATTGTAGAGTAAATTATTTGGAAACCTCAAACAATTTTTTTTTTGCCCAAATAAACATAAATAGTTTAAATCAAAAGCAAATGTAGCCAACATAAAAATATATAATAAACATCTTAGGTGTTTCAGTTAAATCTATGGTATCGACCTTTCTAAGGCGATTTTATTTACATTTATTTAATTTAGAAAATTTACATATTTTCCCGGATAGTTTGATATATTAAACTTTTTAATGTTCTTATATTAATTTTAATATATCTGATAAAAATGTGCATTGGTAAACTTAAATGAAATACAATACTTTTTTAATACTGTACTTGTAGTTTATTTTAAATATTTTTAGCTAGTTTTAGAAATAATTTGTTTAATTTTTGTAAAAAGTTCCAAAAACGTTTTTTTTTTGTACAAAAACTGGGATCTTTAGCGAACTAAACACTTCTATGTGTGTAAAGTAAAACAGATAAGCTCACACTTTTGTTCTAAGATTGGAAACCTATGAAGTATTGTTTCTTTATTTATATACAATAATAAATCAAAACTGTTTATTCGGAAATAAAAATATTTAGGTATTACAATATACGAGTACAGTTGTTATGAAAAATAGTAGTTTTTTATTTGTCAATTCCTAAGATGTGCACTAGATATAATGAATACTGTATGATTATTATAATTTGTTTGTTATTTTGCTTAATATGTTTTTTTTTATCTTGGGACAGTCCACGAAGGCTGATGCCTAAGTACTAACGTACCCTGGGTGTCTTAAGTGTCGTGAAAGAAAGTTTGTTCACACGGGACTTAAATATTTGGAGATTGGGAGAAGAAAAAACTTCTACGGGTAGCAGATTCCATGGTCTTGACACTCTAAAGATGAAAAAACAAAGAAAGCGGGAAGTTCGGGCCTCTCTAACTGAACTGTAAAAGGATGCATAAAAGTTGCACCACGGGTTGCTCTACTGAGAGCTGCCAGTGAAGGAATTATACTGGCTAACTCTTTTGAGCAAAAGCCGTGAAAATACCTATAAAAGATCGACAGATCCCCTACAGCTCAACGGTGGGCAAGAAGAAAAAGCGTTTTTGTAAGCGTGGGATCATTAATAAGACGAACGGCTTTTCTTTAAATAGAATCCAGAATGCTAAGTGTTGTAGGGGACCAGACCAGGACCAGAAAGCTTTACTGCATTCGAGCAAGAGAAAACTTTATCTTTTATCCGATTGTTGAAACGGTCTTTTGCTTCTGAGATGGTCTGATTATATTGATTTCTTGCTTTGATGCTAGCCTGTCGATTTTCGGGACTAGGGCTTTGGAAAAACTTTTTGTGGGCTTGATTTTTAAAAGTCTGGCTTTGTCACAGGATTTAGAAAACCACGGTTTGTGATTTGAAGTTAAAGGATTCTTTTTAGTTGGGCGAATAAAGGTCTCAATGCCTAGTTGAATGGTTTCGGTAATTTGTTTACATATTTCGGACAGGATCGTGAGTAGAAAAGCAGGTAGGATTGCAAGGGTAGCTGGCAAGGAAATCCTTCAGACCATCCCAGTCAGCCGAGTTGTAGTCTCAGATGGTTCGTGGCGGGATGCGATCAGTTGCCTCAGAATGTGTTGGGTATAATACGGTGATCAAACCATGGTCAGAGCGACCAAGGGGAGCAGTTACTGATGCTTGGTAGAGTTCGGGGGTGGAAGTAAGAAAGAGATCTAGGGGGTTAGAATTATGGGTGGGAACCCTAGGAAAGTAGGTGGGTTCCATAATTAAATTGGTAAGCGGGTTGCTGATTGCAAAATTTCCGGCTGCTCTGCCTTGTGTATCAATTTTTGTAGAGCCTAGCCAGTCCTTATTATGAACATTAAGATCCCCGAGGACGAATACCTGGGCCAATGGAAACTGGAAAATAATATTGTCGACCTTTATTAAAAGGAAATCAAAGAACTTGATGTGGGAATATGTTCGAATTGTATCACAATATTTATTATACGCAATAAAAATATTAAACAAAAAGTTGATTTTTACCCATTATTTTATTAAATTAGTATATGGCATATATTTGCATAACTAATTGTTGAAAATCCATAAGTAAAAATGATTAAGTAAAAGTTTCATGAAAAATGTTATTGTTTTTCTTTTAGACACAGTAAAAATTAAACCTACCAAGTATCTTTTAAAACATAATAGGAAAAGATTTTCAATAGATTTTCAGCAAAACATGGCAAGAGTAAATAAACGGGGAATTTTTAAAACACAAGATAAAATAGAATTTTATCATTTTAAAAACTCAGTTGTTTTAAAATTAATTTTGGTTTTAAACCAAAAAATTATATTTTTTTATATTTTTATGGTATTTAGAATCTCTTTAAATATCTATATAATATTTAAATACTACCAGTTATTGGTAACTGTTTAATATACTTTTTAAATTTGTAGATAGCTTAAATTTTATTATGTTAAATGTGGATGATAAATATTTGTCAAAAAAGTGACGACCATAAACATCCGCGCTTAAGCAATATTCGTTACACTTTCTTTGTCTTTATTTATTTTATATAAGTACCAAGTCAAACAGTTTTTATTAAAAAAAACCGTTTAAAGGTTAAATATTTTTAAAGCAAAGGTAATATTTTAAAATAAATAAATAAGTTAAAAGTCCACAGTAATTTTTATTTAAACTTAAATTAAATTATGACTTTTCATTACCTTGGAAGAGGTTGGTACAAAGGCTAAACGCCTAGGTACCAACGTAACGTGGGTGTTTTAAGTGTGATAATATACTTTAAAATACTATTTTTAAAAGAATCATATTCTATGCACATATAGGATATGTAAAAAAATGTACAATTTCTTTGGGCAAGACTCACTCAGATAGTTGACCAAGGACCAATATTTTTTTTTAATTTGAAAAAACGGTAAAATTCTTACTCACCTAATTATTACTTAAGCTAACAAACGAATATTCATCCCAATCTGTTACTATTTTAACCAAATGGATTAAAGCCTTAATTAAATGCAAGGTGGATTTATTTAAAGCCATAAGAATATGTAGACTTTAAAATGAAATATCTAAATACATAGCGTAACTAGTTCGTGGTTTGCAACTAACATTTAGTATAAGCTGCAGCTTTTAATACCGGAAAGTAGAATTAGCTATTCGGTTTGGTTTGTGCATTTAAGTACGCGAGGCAAAGGTTTAAAGTAAGTGAAAATCGTTTCGTGCATAATAAACTTTAAAAAAATAGTTTTAGCGTGTTACGTTTATAATCATCTATTTAGCATATTCTCTAATTCCCTCCCTAGAACTTTGTTTTTAAAATTAAAAAAAAAAACTTTAATACCACAGGTCCACAAAAAAAGTGATGTGTGCTGGTAGTCGGACTTAGATTTTCTTGCGTATTTTTTTTCTCTGGATAGGAATCTAAAGTCAAACTTGGGAGTCAAATAGCAAAAAATCGAGAAAAACCCAAAAAACCTACACGGGACATTTACCGACAGAAACCTGCTACCACGGAATGTTTGGACTACGACTATATGTAAAAACTATAAGAGATAGAAAAAGTTTCATAAAATAAAAAAAAGCTTTTCAAATTGTCTATATTAGAAGTTATATACTAAATCTAAACATTTTTGATAAGATAAATAATAAAGGAGATATAAACGAAAATGTAAATTTTACAACAAATGTCAGTTCAAAATGGGTTTTTTTTTTAATTAATGTGATTTTAAGTTTTTTTTATAATAAATAATTTATTTTATTCATTATGTTTCAAAGTCACTTAAAATTTGCAGAAAAATTTTTAAAAAAATTAAATAATTTTTAAATTTTTTCTAGAGGTATACTTTGAAAAAATTCCGAAATTTCGGTTTTATTATTATAACTCAAAAAATATTGCATTTACACAAAAAGATTATGTAACTTAAATTAAAGGTTTTGAAAAAATAGATAGTTTATGTGACATAAAGTCTCGTGTGTAGTCTAAACGGTGTTTTCCTAATAATATGCGAAACTTAAAGGGTGTAATTTCTCATGGAAAATTAAAATAGTTGGTTTTATTGACTAGGATTTAAAAATGGTAAAAAAAATAATAAAATAATTATTATTTCTGAAACCGCTACATTTAAAAACGATGCCTATTTGTTAAAAAAAGAAATTTTTTGCTTTAGCAGTGGCACTGACTTTGATATTTCTGAAGACAAAAATTTTACGCTTTTGGTTTTTTCCTAAATAAAAATTGTTCCTAATTTTTTTTATCAATTAAAAAACAGATGTTTTTTTTATTAAGCCGTTATTAAGAAATACATTAAAAACGTCGTATTGTCCAAAAAATTTATTGTAATTATTCATTAAAGAACACCAGTTTGCAATAGATCTAGTTGCGTCGCTTGAGTTGATATTTAAAAAAAAAATTAAGTAAGTCACTGTCACCTAACTCTTATTGCTGTACTTATTTTTGTGATCTTGTTTATACTAGTGAATTATTATTTACATGTAAAAATATTAAAAATTCATTACGTGTATTAAAAATATCAAGGTTAGTGCATGTGCTTACGCCACTATTAAAACTAAAATTTAAATAAATTCAAAAAAATATGCATTTCTGTTAAATGTCAATACATACTAAATATCACCCTCTAAATGTCTGTGGCGATTTCGAAAACAATTTTTATCTTCCTGTTTCCCTTAAATTCAATACCCCGTATATTTGCTATAGAACATTATTAACGCAGAATCACTCCCTTAAACATTCGCTTATCTTAAAGAAGCACCCTGTATAATGACATAAACCTAAAAATATGTTATCTTATCCTTTCAAGGTATAATATTTATTAACTTTTAAAATGATTACATGTTACTAAAAATTTATTTAAATTAAATGAAATTTAAATAAAATTATTTAAAATTTTTCGAAATAAATATGTATGTCTATGTTCACGGCAGTTTTAAGGTGGAAATATCACATTTTCACTAGGTACATAGATTTAAGCAAAACACGACTAAGGAACATTTTATGTTAATTAATTAAAGTCTGTAAAATCCAGACTGTTAAATTTACAGGTGCTTTTTTAAACTAAAACTATACGTTGTAGAAATACTTAATCCATTTACTCATTACTCAGTCCATTACTTACGTTAATATATCCTAAAATTCGGAAAGTTTTAAGCAGAAAAAAAGCGCCCCTATTTTAAGAAAAGTTATTGCTGAAGGAAATGCAGAGGCGAAGTTGTTGTTTACCTCTAAATAATTGCCTCGAGAATAACAAACGAAGATTTGATCTCGACTGAAAACATTCAGCTTTGCAAAAGAATTGGCTTCGTTTCAAAAATACACTCCATGTTTCTAAAAACCATATGTTTGCCAACAAAGGCCAAACTGTGAAGAAAATAATCTCTTTTTATATTTTTGTTTTGATGTTTGCTTATACGTAGTTCAGTAAAGAGGTCGGAACTGAAATTATTAACGAGAAATACAAAAAGGGATTTATTAGGGACCTTTTCGTTTCAATAAGTGTGGTAATTAACCATATACTGAAGTCAATATATCTGTATATTTATAGTTAACTGACTAAACTTAAAGAAGTAGTTTAGTGCACCTTTTATCGTATACAAGATTTTCTTAGAAGTGGGTTTAGGTTATCTTCTATGCAGCATAGAATGCGACTAAAATATTATAAATATATATATATATATATATATATATATATATATATATATATATATATATATATATATATATATATATATATATATATATATATATATATATATATATATATATATATATATATATATATATATATATATATATATATATATATATATATAGAACAAAAAATGTATTGTTTTATAAACTTGACAAACAGTGCATTATTTGTACTTTTTTAAATCCACAGAAAGTAGTACGTTATGTGATCCTGGACCCGTACAATAAGTAAACATTTTTAAACCTACAAATTTATATTATAAATAACTATTAAAATAATATTTTAAATTTAGTTTAAACAGAATTATACTTTAAAAAAATGCTTCCAATAATAGTGAGAGAGTTAAGCTTGCAATGTGTTACGATGTATACCAGAGATTTGTTTTCGTTAGCGTCAGTCTGTAATATTGGCAAAGTGTTGCTTTGATAATACCACCATTACAAAATAGAAATGCAAATAAGTGCTGCAATTATATCGACAATAAAAAAAGTAGATTGATTTGTCTATTCTTAAAGCCTTAGCCCAGAAAAGTAGTAGTACCAGTTTTATAGATTTTGAAGCACTAATCAGTTAATATTATTTTTTTAGCTGTTGTTTAATAATAGGGATTATTAACGCACACACATTCAATTAATAGCTCTTAAATTGTATAATTATCTAAGAATTAAATATTTTAGAATATACAAGGTTAAATATGTAAATCTCCAAAAATTTTACACATATTTTGTGAAAAGCATGGGAAACAATATTGTCAAATTACAATAAACAAAAAAGTTTTAAAATTCACAAATTATTATTGTAGATCGAACGCTGTAATGACACCGATACGTCACGGTTTTATACGGGTTTGCATATGAGACCGTGACGTATCGTTCATTAACACGTTCGATCTCTATAATACTTCATTATCATTAAGATATTACGTAAGTATGACGTACTCGTGGGGTAAAAATGTTCGATCACATAATTTAATTATTTTATAAAAATATATTAGCAAAAATAATTTATTAATTATTGTTTGTACACACATAAAAATGATAGGTATAATAATAGAAATAAAAAATAAATATTTTTTTTAAATTAAACCGATTGTTGGCCGGCCGTGGTATTCTCTATAAAAAGTAGGACTCTGTATTAACAACATTATTTTTATATTATGCTAAACATTACTTTTTAGCTCTTTATTTTAAATGACTGACCCTTTTTTATTTGGAATCTCTTTTGTGTTAATGATACCCTTTCATAATACATTATGTAAGACAATATCTTAAAAGAGCTTCTATTTGCTATCTAACCCATTATTCGCATCAAGAACTTTGTCCCAATGAACAACGGTAAAGTATCTATTTTCATTTCAGCTGCCCAAATCAAACTCTGCACAAGTGGTTCTAAAGGATATCGAATTCAATCTAGCTGGAAACTTTAGTTGCGAAGTTACCACAGACAGTCCGAATATTCACACAAGAATAGACTCGAAATCAATGTTAGTTGTGCGTAAGTAAAACATTTTACAATTGCTATGCACTTGAATGCTTCTTTTTAAAAGAATGCACTCTTTTACAGTTGTTATTTATGGTGCCGTACATTTGCACTTCCTGGCTTTGTTGCAAGCATGAACACACAGAATGGTCATTTCTGCATAATTTATGATTTTCGACATACTATTTTTACACAATTTTAGTTTTTTAAAATCTTTTGCTATAATATTAACTAGATTTAAATTATACTATACGCCTTACCTTAAACAGTGCAATTCATACTTAATTAAGTTATGACAAATATAAAGGTGTTCGGTTTTATTTGATATAAATTACTGTGCTTAATTTTTTTTAATTTTACATAATTACATTAACCCATAAATAAAAAACCAAGTTTCTTTAAGGCAAATAAAGTTATATTTTTTAGTAGGACACCCCAAATTTAATTTATTCTTTACAAAATATTTAGGATACCTTTTGTGTAAAATAGAATAAATCAATACCCTTACCCAAAAATGGTGCACTGATTAAAGACAAAAAGAAATGTAAAATATATTCAGTATTATTCAAGATAAATTATCGTGTCTTCTTCTTCTCTTAGACAAAACAAGTAAAACAAACAATGCAGAAGCTAATAAGTAACAAAGTGAGGATCATCTTTCCTTAAGGTGAACTTAAGTTATATTTTTCATTTAAATATTCTGGACGTTATAGTTTTTTGCATGCTATTTGGAATAACTTATGTAAAATAGAATAAGTAAATATATATATATATATATATATATATATATATATATATATATATATATATATATATATATATATATATATATATATATATATATATAATATATATATTTACTTATTCTATTTTACATAAGTTATTCCAAATACATCAAAACTATAATCCAGAATATTTAATTATGTTTTAATTATCTTGCAATTTAAAATGTTTCAAATACATTCTATACCATATAAACTTAATTTATAATAAGATAACAACAAGCTACAGAATAATTGAAAAGTTATGCTAAAAGAGAAGAAAGTACAATATATGTATGTATACACGTCTGGCAAACTAGTTTCTTAGGTGCAGAGATTTTCAGTGCGACAAAAGGAGAGGTCAATTTAATAGGCAAAGGCTTAAAAACAAACAGAAAATGCTTTCCTCTTCTTTAGGCCCAGCAAGTAGAGAGGAATACTGTGGGTAGGGCATTCGTGCGACAATCGACAGCAGTGTTGCCGATCTATGGGAATTTCTCCAAACGTAGGGAATTTTATAAATATGCGGGGACAAATTGGGGTATAAAATTTATTGGGACTCGAGGGGAATCGAGCCATCAACATTTTTTAAATAAAATAAATTCCGAAATAATTTAAACTAGTATAATTTATAAATGTTTTTATTTGTTTTGTTATATTTTAATAATATTTAAATAAAATTAATAATGTGTATTTACATCTTTATTTTATTTCTCCAAAGAGTATTATTATTTTTTGTAAAATTAAGTTTAAAAATAAAGTTTTATTTAAATTATCGCGCTATTATAGAGAATGGGGAATAAGTATCGATTTTTTAAATCACTTATGGGTAATGTGGTGAATTTTAATTCTGCATGTGGGGATGTGAGCTGAACCCCGGACTTTAAAGGAGTGATTGTCAAACGCATTTTTTGAAGATTTTTTACGTTGTTTTTATGTTGTCATTACTGTGGTATTTAAAACTACAGTAATTAAAAGGTTGTTGAATTTTTATCTGACATAAACCTAAAATTAATATAAAAACTGCTATTTAAAAAAATAAACTTATGAACACTCCTAAAAATGTATGTAATTAATTGTAATCCTAATAATAAAAAAATACTCTAAAAATAAACTCAAAAGCATTCTTATTTTAATAAATGCTTGAAGACATCCGTCCTTACATTCGATAATACCTCCAGAGTAAAGGAGTTAGCAATGTCAAATATTTTTGCCCTTAACTAAATTAACAGGCCTCTCATGTGAATACCTGTAAACTAGTTAAGTTAATTGGCCCCACACAAAAGGTCAAGAGGAGTCAAATCCGATGACCTTGCAGGCCATGGTATGGTACCTCTGCCACAAATAAGCGGTTGAGAAAAACTCCTAGTCTAGTCCTAGTTTTATAAAATATTTAAAACATTTTTAAAGTTGTTAAAAAATATTATACGGAATGGCAACAGTGTCAAAAATAGCTGGACACTTGTACTAAATTATCGCACAGTAGGGCGATCCTACAGAAATGTTGGACATTGGGAGAAAAAATAATAGTTTTAATTTGGGATTTTTATTGTATTGTTATAACCAAATAAACAATTTTCAATTGAGCAGATTAATTTTTAGGCATTGGCTTTTACATAAAGCGTGGTTATAATTGCTATGTCAAAAAACCCTTGGCATATTAAATCGGTCGTAAACTTTTATTTCTTTTTATAAATTATTGTTGCTTTCAGTACACAATAAGGAAATTATAATAAATAAAAAACTGGCACAAAAAACTTTTGAAAATTCCCTAATTTTTTTTACATCGAGCAAAAAATAATTTTATTTAATTGCATTCGCAAATCGCCGGTATTTGCCGAAAAAGAAAATATTTAGTATGCTCTTTTTTAAAGTATATTGTCTTATTTACAACGTTGTCAGATCTTGCCTAAATTTGCTTATTCATTAATTTTTTTTATTTTTAGTGGTAATATCTGCGCGCCTTTGTTGACATTTTAATCCAATTAGTCGTTGCTTCTATTTGTTATTTGATTATCCTCTTAAAAAGCCAACTACTGTTAAACAAGGATGGGTAGATAGAGTAAAATAATTTGAAGATTCGGTTGGGGATTCATGTCTCAGAATCAGCAGCACAAGTAGTATTTTAGATTTGCTCATGATGGTCAGACAAAGCTGTAACCATTACCTCACTGACACCGGTGAAATTGACTTAATAGTCCGGGAGGCCACCGCAAAAAAACAAGCCAATAAGCGATACTCATAAAATATTTTTTTTATATTACTATGAACTATAGTCAATTCAAAGCCGCACAGCAGGTTTAAAATTCATTTTTTTACCTTAAAAAAAATCGTTAAAAATCGGTTTTTAAATTATTACTAGAAAACTATTGATTTTAGAAAAAAAAGGTATATATTTAAAATTTATGGTCTAATAAAACTACGTAATTTTTTTTTTGCATGAAATTTTTTGTAGCCATTTTAGTTTTTGAGATATTAACGATTTAAATAAAAACAAAAACACAAATATCTTAAAAACTGAAAGAGTTACAAAAAAATGTAGCAAACAAAAAATATTTTCTCTATAAAAAAGGTTATGTACATATTTTTAATAAAATAAGTAATAAAGGAAATATAAGCAAAAAAGTGATTTTGGCCATTGAAAATTTCGCTAATAATAATATTTTTTCGGTACAAGTAAGTATACCAACTTCGATCCATCTGAAAATAAATTCAAAATGTTCTATTCATTAAATGAAACAAACTAATACTCATGTGCCTCGAGACAATGGGGGATAACCTGGTGCAACGATATTTAATTTAATTTTTGGTCCAATAACTGTACCCATTCCGATCCACTTAAAACTTTAACTAAAATAAAATTAAACCTTATTTAATTAAAAAATATATATAATAAGTGCCTTCTTTATCTGGCTGTTATATACGGACGCTTAACATTTCTCAATCTTCTACGCTACTATGTGTATAGCTCATCGTTTAAATATGTTTATTATTGATTTAAATAATAATATTAATAATTTATAAAGACAATTACTCGTTCAGAATAATTTAATCACATTTTCATCATATTTTAAGCTATTTTTAATATGAAAACAATTTTTTTATAGTTTAATTATTTTTTAGTTAAATTAATGTTTAAACCTTAACTTGATTATATTTTAAAGCAAATAAATGAATTAATACCATAATTTAAATAAGAATGACTTTAAGCCTAGAAGAAGTAGATAGCTTAATAAGAGAAATGTTTTAAAAGTTTATTGCTAATAATTTTTTTTTGTTAAAAATATGATTAAAATTTTCTCAAGGTTATTCTAAACGAGTCACTGTCTTTATAAATTAATATTATAAATATTAAAATCGATATTAAAAATATTTAAACCATGAGCTATACACATTGTAGCATAGGAGATCAAGAAATGTTAAGCGTCCTGTCAGGTATATTACACCCAGTTAAAGAAGGCACCTATTATTATAAATTTTTAATTAAAAAAGGTTAAAATTTTATTTCACTTAAAGTTTTAAGTAGATCGGAATGGGTACAGTTATTGGACCAAAAAAATAATATAAAATATCCATGCCACCAGCTTATCCCCAATTGCCCAAAAGCACATGTGTATTCGTTGGTCTTATTTAATGAATAGAACGTACTAAATTAATTTTTAGATGGATCGGAGCTGGAATACTTACTTATACCAAAAAAAAGTATATTGTTAGCGAAATTTTTAGTGGCCAGAATAACTTTTTTGTAGTTAATTTTAATTTCTGGGAATATCAAATTAAAAGAAGAATTATTTGGATTTTCTCCAGAATTAAGATATTTATATATTATTATTTAAAAATTATACTTTTTTTATAGATTATTATGGAGAGCTAGTCCGCTCTCGCAATAATAGTAACAAAAAACATGAAAAGACATAAAAAGATTCAATTTATTATAAAATTGATTTGTTTTTGAGTACTATAATAAAATAATTATTTTTATAAAATTATATTAAAATAGAAAATAAACTTCCTAGAAAATATTGGCAACCCGTTATAAGATATATATGTTATTTCAAACTTATTGGTTATCATCGGACGAGTGTAGCACATAAATTATTTTATTATATTACTTAAAACAGATACGAAACTACACGTGTACCTTCACCAGTAACTATTTTTAAAAAAAGTCATGTCAGAAGTCAATGTCAGTTAGTAAAACTCATTTTTTTTTAGTTTCTTATCTGTTTTGAGCAATATAATAAAATAATTTATGTGTTACACTCGTCCGATGATAACCAATAAGTTTGAAATAAATAGTACTTAAAAACAAGTTAATTTTATAAAAATTAAATCTTTTTATGTCTTTTCATGTTTTTTGTTACTATTATTGCGAGAGCAGACTAGCCTTTCATAATAATCTATAAAAAAAGTTTAATTTTTAAATAATAATATATAAATATCTTAATTCTGGAGAAAATCCAAATAATACCTTTTTTAATAACTTTTTTGCTTATGTGTATAAAACCTTTTTTATTAAGCTTACTACAAGGTATATTTTTTGTTTTTTACATTTTTTTGTAACTCTTTTAGTTTTTACTGTATTTGCATTTTTATTATAAATATAAATCGTTAATATCTTAAAAACTAAAAGGACTCCAAAATTTTATCAAAAAAAACTCACGTAGTTTTATTAGGCCATCAATTTTAATTATTTACCTTTTTTATAAAATTAATAGTTTTTGAGTTATATTAAGAAAACCTATTTTTCGCGATTTTTTTTAAGGTTAAAAAATAATGTAATTTGAACCCGCTGAACTGAGGCAGGAGTGCAGTTGAATTGACTATAGTTTATAGTAATATAAAAAAATGTTTTATGCGTATCTCTTATTGGCTTGGTTTTTTGCAGTGACCTCCCGGACTATAAGGGTTTTGGTCAAGAGTAGCTTAGTGTTCTACTAGAGTAATTGTCAATAGTAAAGAATACTTTGACGGCATCGTTGGCTGCGCGAACCGAGAGAGTAGTCTCTCCGTCTTTCTTTGCAGCAGGTTTCGATATTAAATGGCAGTGGCGGCGGCGTTAAAATAGCAGAAAACCGTTTTGTAAACAATTACCAAAGAATCTACTGTAAAATACACTTCTAAATAAAATGAAATTGAAGAAGGTGCATCGGAGCAGAAACTCACCAAACAGTCACAACAATTAATAAGTCACACTAAAACACATAAAAGTTCCAAGATAAACACACAATAATTTTAGTTTCGTAATATTCACATCAATATAAACAAGCTACCGATGCCGATGCCGATGTTCGGATAGTGCCTCGGTGAATATCGGTTTGTGCGCATTTGAGGTCATTGTACTCTTTACTATTGGCGTAGACTCTACACGTGTAGGTTCAAGTATTGCATGCTTCAGGTTGTTGCTTTTCAACAAATCTGCGTACATATTTTAAAGTAAATTATTATTAAGATTGTTTTAAAGTATGACTTTGTATTTATTATTTATCAAAAATATAATCTAAAATTTTAATTAAAATTTACAAAACCACTTTAAGTTACCTGTTGATCATAGACACAAATGATAATCTCGTTATTCTGCTTATCAACAATGAAGAAACCTTTAGGTACTTTTCTAACCCTTTTACCTTTAATTATCTTTATCTCGGTCACATCAAACATGGCACTGTTATTTGTCAAGATACAGAACTTTCCATAAATAGTTCTGCAGCAGGCATATGCTAAGCATTTGGTATGGCCATCACCAGTAAGATGGTTTATTTCCTTGGCCGTACACCAGTGTAGGGCCAATTAAGACTAGAAAGGTTGGATCTGTCTCTTTTTAGGAGACCCCAACTTTAGTCGGTTTATTTTTAAGCATTGTATGTTCTGGTAACCAGGAAATACCTTTTCATAGTATTCTAATACTATCTAATTTTTTGGCAACGTCTTTGGTGCAAAAAATTGTAAATAGGATTTTTTCTTTTCAAACTTCAAAATTTATCACATTATCACAAAGACCTTATCTTCTAAATGAAACAGATATGCTCTTACATACTCTAAACATTACAAACGCTGCTTTACTATTAGTTTTTTTTCTTTCACACAAACCGCAGTAAATGCTACATGTAATTTAATTTTCATTTACTATTTTTAAACAAACCCACCACTTTTAGCCCTTAAGGTAATCTTATCGCCTTTTTCTTTACACAAATTCTCTAATAAGCGTTACCTGTAAAAATAATCCCAAGGATAATCACCAAATCCTTCAAAAAGGGAATTAAAGCTCTTTTTTATACATTTCTTAAAATTTAAAACCAAAAAAAAATATGAACTTATTATAGGTATCGGTCCCGGATTTATATTTTGCAATAAAAATACTCCTCCTAAATTTTGTAAGTGGATTTATTTTAGTGTAAAGTACAACTTTTTATCTTTAAAAATTTTGAGAATTGGAGTGTTTTCGGTGTGGCATGCGTCAAACATGTCAATTTACCAAAGTATAGGTAATTTAAAAAATAACCCCTACTTTTTTGCTTAAATTAAAAAGATTTTATAGTGCAAACATCGGAATATATATTGACCTACTTAAGTACTGACCCACTTAGCAAGACCTACACAACATACACCCCAATTTATAAATAACCGTCTGACTTTTGCACAGTTGCTAGCTAAATAATAGTAAAAAGTTAAAGTTATACCGGCCACACCACAAATCAAGGGTCTTTTGCCCTGACCTACGTCCTAAACATATTCGAACATGCTACATTAAAAACGCTCAATTTTTAGAATTTTTAAAAATAAAAAAGATATAGGTTACATCAAAATCAATCCACTTCGAAAGTTTTAGAGAAGTATTTTTTATTAAAAAATTAATATTTGGACCAATGCCTATAATTACAATTTTATTTTGTTAGACCGCAAATTTAAACTGATATTATTTTGTATTTAAAAACTAAATAATAGTTTAATGGGAAAATTAAAAGCCTTTTTTTCCAGCAAAATATAATTATAAAATCCAATTTGTCATACTGTAACAATTACCTAAAACACATATTTTATAATAGTTTAATTATTATTTAAGCTCTGTACATATTTTGTTTTGATGTTGGCAATTTAGAAACAAATGTGAGAATAATTATTGCCCTAATACTAAATTATAGAGTACATAACTCAAATAAATATCATTTTAATACATTGGTTATTATGTTAATCAATAAAATAAATAGAATTGGTTGATTTTAATTAAAACTTAGTATATTGTAATGTGTAAAAGTCAGTTAAATTACCTAAATTAATTTCGTTTAAAAAATTACTTTTACAAGACCGATACTTTTATTTTTATCTCCAAAACAGTTTTCTTAAAACGTATTACCGAATAGCAATTGGGTTGCCAATTAATTTAAATGCTATTATTTAGCTTTAAACTAATATAAATTTAAAATATAGGCTCCTATTTTAATTTATAATATATACATATATTATAATATATATAATATATATATATATATATATATAATATATATATATATATATATAAATATATATATATATATATATATATATATTTCACCCCTTTTAATCTACCCACTAGGGTGACCGCCTGCGTGAGATTGTAACTATTGGCAATGGAATGAACACATTGCAATGGATAAATTCCATATCACTGATAATGGCCAAATCTCGGCTTCCTCTCTTGGATTAGTACTCTAAGTCCTTACGCCTAAAACTTACCCAAAGTGAGTTTGTGAGTTAGTTTTTTTCAATTCAACTTTTTCTTTTCCTTGTTATTAGGAGAAACTAAATCTGTCTTATATAATCTGGTATTTTTTAAAAAAGATGTTTTTGTTAATTTAAAACCTAATTCGTTATGTATGCAGGGTATTTCTTAAACATGCGGTAAAAATGTAAGGGACTATTCCCTGGACTATTCTAAGGATATTTTGTCCTTTGATGATTTTTGATAGGGCGCTTTGTTTCGAAGATACGGGGCGAAAAAGAATTTCAACCATCCAATTTTGGTAGTTTTACAATTACTAACATAGCCGAAATCAAAGTATAGCGTACTACACTGGACCTACCAAGTAATAAAAAATCTAATAATTCCGTTGGTATCTTTTAACAACATTCCGATTACTACAAACAGCTGCAGACATTCAATTTGAATATGCCTCATAAGTGATCATTTTGTATGTGTCGAATAGGTTAAAACTGATTGACTTTGTCTATTTGACGCGTATTTTCTATGTTTAATACGAGCGAGGGGTAGTCATTTTTAACAGTTCTTGTAGATTAAGAAACATTACATGTAATTTTTGGTAATAAATTGTTATTGTCAAAATTCTTTTTTGCCCCGTATCTTCGAAACAAAGCGCCCTATTAAAAATCATCAAAGGGCAAAATATCCTTAGAATAGTTCAAGGAATAGTCCCTTGAATGTTTGCCGCATGTTAATTAACACTCTGTATACTGTAAAATGAAGAGAAAATAAAGAGCAAATACAAAAAAACTAAAAAATTAATAAATTAACTTTAAACGTATTTTTTAAAATTTCCTTTAAATTTTAATTTTCCAGAACAATACATAAAATGAGTTTAAACAGCAAAATTTTGTATAAACTAAACGCCGCCTTTATTAACCGTAGCCGATGCATTGCTTTTAAAATTGCTTTAATTAAAATGAAAATGCATGCACATAGCTTTTCCAAACAAAAGATGCTTTTGTTGTCGCTTTCAGAGGACAAAACTTGTTTGGAGCCCGTTCTCATACAATATATTTTTCTAGCGCTAAACGGTTCTCCAAGTTTTATATTTAAAATATTTTATCTATTTATTTCTTTTTATATCTAATTTTTCTTAGACTTTAGTAATCAACAATATTTATTTTATGTTAAGTTTTTGGTTTCTATACAGATACTCCTAAGGTTTTTCTCTAATCATTTAACTATTATTATGACTATTAATGGCTGCCACTCAATTGAATTTAATACTATTTATTATCAATTTTTAATTATAAGTTATATTTAATTCATTGTGAGCCTTTTCAAAAGTAAGTATTACACTTTTAAAATTCATTGTAAGTGTAAAAGCCCATGATTTATACCAACTAAATGTTTAGCTGCCATCTTTATTGCCGTTTATATGTATGGCGTTTGGTTATTATAAACAAATTAGTAAAACCATTTGTATGCGCACATTATTAAATAAAAAAGGACCTACAAATAATAGGCGAACTCCTAATTTAAAAGATGTTTAAAATTTTGATTTAAAAAAAGTGACAATATAAATTTCAAAGGTCATTCTTGTAATAAAACTTAAAAAATCCCAATTCGACCATTTTTCACCGAGAAAAGCCGGAAAAACGCTTAAAAGAGACCTTTTTTAAAAAATTCATATCTCCGTTAATTTCCAATATTAAGAGCTAATTTTTTGGAAAATGATAATCAATAGTATAAACTTTAAGCTGCCAAAAGATAAAAATTGTCGCATTACTAGTTTTTATTCAGTTGCACTAAAAACAAATTAGGCCTTTATCTTGCAAGCGCCGTGAATATTAGGCAAAGGATCCGATTTGAAATTTTTAAAGGGCTTTTTAAAGTTGAGATTAAAAGCTACAAATTGTATATCTCATATTTTCATAAAGGTTTGAAAAACATTGTTAAAAATGCTTGTGAACCACGCGCGTCTAGCGAAAATTCCGTCGAGCGCCCGATGCACGCAGCCCGTCTCTCGCTTCTCCTTCGCTGCTGGGTGCCCCCACCACGTCTCGGTCGCGAATTTTCACTCGACGCGCTAGGTTTACAAGCATTTTTAACAATGTTCTCCATACTTATATAAAATGTAAGATATACAATTTGTAGCTTTTAATCTCTCTACAAAGACTGATACACAAGGCAGAGCAGCAGAAAATTTCGCAATCAGCAACTCGCTCACCAATCTAATTATGGAACCTACTTACTTTCTAGGGTTCCCACCCATATATATCACTTAACTTATTAAAGACCGTTTGTAGAAAATTCAAAAACCTACAAAATGGTTTTTGAAAAATCCCGATTTGACCATTTTTCACGAAGGAAATCCGGAAAAACGCTCAAAATAGACCTTTTTTTATAAAATTCGTATCTTCGTAAATTTTCGATATTAAGGGCTGATTTTATTTCCAAAAAAAAAATATGCCTTGAAAAGTGGTCCCTAGGATAGCTAGTGCCTGAATATCTCTTAAACCGTTTAGGGTAGGCATGCTCAATTTAGTAAAGTTGTTTATTTTTTAGCCTTACGCGTAGCTAATTTTCCAAATTAGGTAAATTTTTACAGGGCATTACATACAGGCTGTGTGCTTGGTAGATTACGCCCTTTTGGTACCAAATAATGAAATCCCACTTTTTCCTACAAAAAAAAATGTTTCTAGTTTATCTTTATATTTTGGCTCAATTTTAAATAAAATTATATTAAAAATTATTATGGTATTTATCTAAAAAAAAGGTGGGTAGTTGGTTTTAAAGTAAATATTATAATTTTTGATTTCAAATAAAACGTGTAAAAATGTTTTGAACCATTTTTTTAAATATGGTAAATAACAAAGAAAAATTGTCAATATAATAGATACAATAAAAAAACTAAATGGTATTAAAGTTATTCTATTCTAATTATTTTTACATTTGTTAAACAAAATATTTTACAAACAATTTTATACAAACGTTTCAATGGTTTTGGCTGTTAGGCCGGCGTCGATTGTCTTGTTGACATGACGTTTGGCCAACACGAGCGGTTGGCATCTTCAGAAGTTGCTTCCTGGTTGACAGTATGCGAACTGTTCGCATATTTGGACTTAAACTTAAAAGTATATAAAACGATTAGTATGTAAGTTGACACACGCGTGATATACGTTAACCGTTTCGTTTTTACGAGGATAGGAGGTTAAGCACGGTTAAAATGGTGGGGGAAAGAACTTCTATCAACCAGTAGTTAAAAACGGTATGTCGCGAAAAAATACTTACTGTGTAAAATTAACATGTTTAGGGCGTTAGTCAAAGCAATATTTTCTTGATTTTTGTACGTCAGTATAACCATAACATTTTGCTATTATATAACTAGCAATTTGTGCGGAACTCAACCGATTACTTATACATCCTTACGTAGTGAACTTGAAATATTAGGGGTGTGGGACTCGCTAAATACCCCAATATTCTTTTAGGTCTAAGAATTAAATTATTGGCAGCTTTTTTAAATAACTGTTTTGGATAGCGTGCTAGGTTACCCCACTTTTCATATTTTAATTTAATTTTTATAAATATTTTGACTATCGCCGCACATGAGCTAAATGTCAATATGGATTTTTGGGTTACAGGATAAACAGAGACAATAAACAGAAAAACATTTTAAATAGTTTCAAGAATTTAAAAAAATCAATCTTTGTCCATCTTTTGGCGGTTCCTGTAGTTCCCAATTTTCAGAATAATCAAATTAGTTATAAGGATTTTAAAGATAATACCCTATTTTTATCCTCAGTGACTCAATAAATTACTGAATTTTCCAGCCACAAAATTAATTAGATACATGTATCGGCTTTTCAGTTTGTGAAAGACATGATTGTGCCTTAGGTAAAGGACTTTATAAGGATAATACTTATTAAAATCATCCTAATGATCACAGGCGCGCTTCGCTCGACACCAACGGCGGCCATGGAAGCCCTCCTAGGACTGCTCCTCTGCATATCTACTTGGAAAGAGAGGCAAGGTGGGCAACATACAGACTCTATCAAGCGGTCAGTAACAAACGGCAGGCGTGTCATATGGAGAGCACCAGTCTCCTCAGGAATGTCCTGACCTGTGACAGACTGGGAATGCCCTCAGACATAATGCCTACAGCAACCAATTACAACCGGCCCTACAGTGTAGTCTACCCACAAAGGAAGGACTGGAGTTGAAAAATGACCGACCTGCTCCGGGCTGACATCTGTTGGTACACCGATGGCTCCAAAACCAAGGACGGTGTTGGAGCTGGAATATATGGACAGAGGCCAAGGGCAGAGTTTCCTTTAGCCTGGCACTCTCGCAACCATATTTCAAGTGGAGGTATTTGCTATTGAGATGTGTGCTAGATCGCTGGTTGATCGGCACTGCACACGTAAGACAATTAAAATATTCTCCGATAGTCAAGCAGCTCTTAAGGCTCTTGAATCCAGCCGGTGCAATTCGAAAACCGTCTGAAATTGCAAGGATGCGCTGACCAAACTGGGTCAAAACAATAAGGTTACACTACTGTGGATACCTGGACACACCGGCCTAGAGGGTAATAAATCCGCAGATCTCCTGGCCAAAAGGGGGAGGAGACAAAATTCTCAGGTCCGGAACCGGTCATCGGTATATCTTATGGAACGGCCAAGCAGTTCATATCAGCTTGGGCATAAAGAGAAAATCTTCGGTACTGGCATGGACTTCCGGGTCTCAGACACTCGAAGGCCTTCATAAGCCCACCGAATCAACAATGTACTGTCAAACTACTGGAGCAATCAAGGCCACACCTTAAATTCTAGTGGGACTGTATACGGGACATTGCCGATTAAAATACCACATGCACAAGATCGGCCTAGCGGAAGACGCCGAATGCCTCGTGTGCATGGAGGGGGATAAATCGGCAGAACACATACTGTGTTCGTGCCCAGCAATGACACGACTAAGATTCGCAATCCTCGGCAATGACACCTTGTTGCCGGGGTAGGTGAAAGATCTCTCTCCCTACAGGATCATCGGATTTATTAGGAGTCTGGAACTGGTGGGAGAAATATAAAAAGGTGTGAGCCACAATAGACCGATCGGTCGCGGTGGAAGGGTGGTGTTATACCCACTCATTTTAAACCTACCTACCTACCTATTAAAATCATATTTTAAATTAAAATAAATTGGAATTGTTAAATTAAATACTACCAATTTTATTCATGTTTTTCAAAGCTGTAATGTATTTATCAGGTGTCATGTTCTTTATTAGTGTCCGGTATGCGTAAAATTTTAATCGACTTTAATTAGTAATACTTCACTATCGTTATAAAAGTGTTCTCTTTATTATATTACCTAATTTTATTATAACACCTATTATATTAACAATAAAAAATAAGTATACACTATTTTCATCAAAATAGTTTTATAGAGTTTTATCACACAATTCAAATATAAGTTTCATATTTTTACTGCATAGTTTGGGTAAATAGAGTATCCAAAGTTTGTAACAAGTAATAAAACGTAATTGGTGGCTTTCTTTAACACACATTTCAACAGAAATAAAACTTTTTGATTTGATTCTTAAAGCAATAAAAGTTTTAACTTTTGTTATAATTTTTCAAAGCAAAGTTTTATATCATGTTCATGTCAGGACATATCAGGCATTTTCTTCCATAACTTTATTGCTGAGTAATTTAATTACATTTTAATTAGCCGATGCTTTTAAAAATTTCTTTTAAAACACAATGAAAATGGATTTACAAAAATAATGCTCAGTTTTAATTAAAGACCTACAGATAAGATTTTAAAAATTGTAATTTTAACACATTAAATTATTGATTTACATTTAAACTGAACGCTATTTTTACATTTTAAGCAAATAAAACTTTTCATAAAAGATGTAAACAGAATTTTTGGAGTAATTTTAAATTAACTTAAATTAAAAAGCCTAGTGATTAAATTTTTCTACAAATTTAGGTTTTTAATTTAAAGAAGTTACTTTTAAAAAATAAAAATAAAAAATACTTTATGTTTGATGTAATATTTCCTGTCTAATTAATGTCTATTTATAAAAAAACATACTTAAGAGCAGTTTTAGTCTTTGTATAAAGTAAAAAAAATAAGCATATAAAACCACATATGAAAATTATTTTATTTAGCTTAAATATCACATGTTATTTAAGCATTAAATACAATAAACATAGAGCAGAGCTTACAAAATGCTATAATTTCAAGAGGTTTTGCGTCCAAGCATAACGTTAATAAGGTTAGTTAAAAACCCCACCAAACCCAAACCAAAGTGCACATCTATACAAAAGATATTAATAGAAGGAATATTAAAATTTACAATTCTTTTTAGAATCGCTTTTAGTCTTCGCATAAATGGAAAAAAAATCAGCATATAAAAATCATATAAATTTCTTTAATTAAATATTTTTTTATTTAGCTTTGATATCATTAATAACAAATCTAATTTAAAAATTAAATGCAATAAATTAAGAGCAGAGTTTACAAAATGCTATAATTTAGAGGACTTTCTTCTTTTTATACAGCTATGGGGGTAGTTAAAAATTTTAGGATTTTAGAGAAAAAAACAGATAATTTTTTTTAAAGCATGTATTAAAGTTTCAAAAACTGCCTCCTGAAGTAACAACCTTTAATACCTGAAACCAACATCTTTGGAAAATAAAAAGGAAAGCGGAGATGACTCTTATGTTAATCAGACGCGCTCATGGGAAAACATGGGGCCTTAAATCAAACATGGCTTATTGTTTATACACCATGGTGGTAAAGCCTATGATAACATAGATAACATACGCATCACTGGTATGGTGGACAAAAATGCGACAAAGAACTGCTTTTACAGAACTGGCCAAGGTACAAAGACTTGCTTGCTTTTCTATAAAAGAAGCAATTAAAACAACCCCAACGGCAGCCATGGAGTGTCTCTTAGACCTTCCACCACTTGACCTCATAGTGATGAGCTAGCGAGACAGGGATTATCCACACCATACTTTGGACCAGAACCTGCCCTTGAACGGAACCAGGAAATGGATCCGAACAAACACGAGGAATACTGGGAAAACCTCAGTAGAATTAGACATGGAAAAAGCTTTATAAGGGGCACATCCAAAAAAAAACGAAGGAAGAACTACTCAGACAAAGTAGGAAAAGACTTCGCATAACGGTAGGGTTGTTAACAGGACACGATAACCTAAGAGGACACCTACACAAGATAGGCTCATACATTGAGGACTCAAGTTGCAGAATGTGCGACGAGGGGGAAGAAACAGCCTACCATATCTTGTGCGAATGTGAAGCATTGAATCACAAAAGACAGGCATTATTTGGGCAACCGAAAATGAGCCCACAGGAATATATCAACCAACCAGTCTCGGGGTTATACAGACTTGTATAAGGAACAAGACTAATAGAGGGATTGGTATAAAAGATGATGGGAGATTAGCACAAAAAGCGCAAGAGGCTGCGCTGCCTCCGGTAGTGAATCAAGACGGCTCCCAGGGAAGAAGAAGAAGACCAACAATATTCAGTCAGTCTACCAGGTACTGTTTCAAATATTCCAAAGCCTTTTGAAATATAGATTTAGAATATAAATTAAATAATAGTGGTCACAATATGCATCCTTATCTGACGCCTTTAAGGATTTGTATATCCGATGTTGTCATACTTCCGATTTTTATATGGGCTGACTGGTTTCAGTACAAGTTTTTGATAATCCTTATGTCCCTGCCATCTAACCAGATCATTATCAATACATTTGTTTTTTTTATATAAATTTTTAGTAATAACACAAAAATACTAAAAAAAATACAGTTTGTTTTGTGTTGTATTACTTGGCATTTTATGGGAAATAGAAAAAAAATGGGTGTATCGTAAAAATACGTTTGTTTTGCAGACCCACTATTCAGAGTAAAATACATATAATGTATTTGGGTTTCGATAAAACTGCTTAAAATTTTTAGAAATTGCACATTGCCAGACAATTTTTTTCTTTTTCAGGGTATTCTTAAGGCAATACAAAAATGATAGGAAATAGCACTTATGTTACGTTAAGTTATTATCGTACGAACAATCGTTGTTACTTGGGATAACAGTATGTGTCACTACGTTCTCTATTGTTTAAAAAAATCTTTTTAAAAAACAAATTTATATACCGCCAATATAATAATATTAGTAATTTTAAGTAAATATATAACACGCGAACGGCCATTAAAAAAAAAAACATTGGCACACTTGCTTTTTAAATTAAAATTTGAAAATTCGTCATTTTAAGATGTTTAATATTTTTTATATGATAATTTTGTTAACGATGATTATTAAAACATTATCTGTGTCGATGCTGTACTTAGTTTTATACTTTTCGTGCATCATCCAAGTTTTAATACCCGTAAACATTACAATTATATTTCAAATCACGGGAAAGGGATAACAAATTAGGTGTTTTACGGATGTGATCGGCGGCATTAAGGAACCATTTTATTATACTTTAAGTTGGATATTTTGCTACTTTTTTATCTTAAAAATGTCCGCAAAGGCCTAAGATATATGATCATATTTAAAAGAAAAATGTCCCGGTCATTTTTCTTTTCGTAAAGCTGCTCTTTGGCACTTGTCGATCGCAGGTAGACGAAACATAACAAAAACCGATTTTCTTACATATAAATAAGGTTTTTACCACAAAATAGGGAAAACAAATAAATAACTATATAATATAAACTTAAATCCTTTGCGCACTTTTATTTTAACCAGTTTAGAATTGGATATATAATTGGAAGTCTGTACTAATAAAATATGCAAGGCAATTACTAGATTACAAAAACAACTTAAGAATTTTGCATAAATTCCTAAAAAAAGCGATAGTTCGTGATAAATTTTTAAAATTACTTTGAAACCGTAGCCACGAAGTAATACAAAAATAGTGTAAAACTAAGTACTAAATGTTCAATGGCTATTTATAATGCTATAGAATTTGAAAGCATAACTAACCATACACAAAAATGTGTTATATTTTCAGAAGCAACCTTTTAGTTATCTGGTATCTTTTGTCGATTAAATAACTACACAGGCCCACAAAAAAGAAATGTGTGCTGGGAGTAGGACTAGGATTTTCTGGCGTATTTTTTTCAGCGTAACACGGATTCGAAGTCAAAATTGGGGATAAAATAGCAAAAAATGAAGTAGAGGCGTGATTTGAGATATGAACGATTTTTTTATTTAAAACGACAATATTTTAAGAACTATAAAATATACACAAAACTTTATATTACATATACTACGTATTTTTACAAGGCATT
This sequence comes from Listronotus oregonensis, assembly GCA_019359885.1. Lineage (NCBI taxonomy): Eukaryota > Metazoa > Arthropoda > Insecta > Coleoptera > Curculionidae > Listronotus > Listronotus oregonensis. The sequence continues at coordinate 76,600 of JAHBCN010000785.1, read as the reverse complement.
CCATTTAAGTTATATAACCTTTTTGCCTAAATGCAATATTTTTCAAGTTATAATCAAAAAACCGAATTTTTTGGATTTTTTCAAGGTATCAAATACTTCTGGGATATTTTTTTGGATTTTTTCTGCAAATTTAAAGTGATTTTGGATTTAAATAAATTAAATAAATGGTTCAATATAAAAAAAAACATAAAATCATATTAATAAATATTTTTTTTTATTATTTTGGACTGAATTTTTTTGTCAAAATTACATTTTCGTTTATATCTCTTTAATATTTATCTTATTAAAAATGTTTATATAACTTTTTATACAGGGTGTGCCAATAAAAACGAAACAAGGCCGATTTCTCATATCTATGGTTGGTAGGAAAAAATCGCTCGGAACCCTCGATTTTTAATTCGAGGGGGACATATTTTGCGCTTATTTTTAACCCTGCCACTTCAACCCCCTAGGGGGATGAGATTTACTCCTAAATTCTTTAATGGGAAAGGGGTCGACTAATACCTCATTTTAAAGATCATCGAATTCTCTTTTCAACGCTTCCTAGTTCTTTGAATTTGATGCAGTAGTTTTCGAGAAAATAATTTTGAATTTAATAACAAGTAAACATTAAAAAAATAATTGTTTTATCATTGTTAAATTTTTAAATGGCATTTTTTTGAGAAAACGTCATTCCTTCTAAGCACAGCTTTCAGTTTTTGGTAAGGGTAACCCTACGAAGGGGGGAGAGGGGATGATTTCAAATAACGAGAAGATTTACATTTAAAACTTTCCTTTCATTTTACTTACTTACTTTTTAATTTTACAAGTGTTCAAAATGTTGGCCTCATGCTTCCATGCAGTCATACAGGTTTTGTTCAAAACGGTTTCGGACGTTTTGAAGCATTTCAAGTGTAATGTTCCGACATTTATCAATGATCCCTACACGTAAATCATTTGGGGATTCTGGTTGAGTTTTATAAATTCTTCTCTTTAAGTTACCCTACAGGAAAAAATCTAACGGGCTTAAATCTGGTGACCTTGATGAAATGTGCATTCGCATTGTAATGGTCATTTTGTTCAATAATTTCTATCAATGCGGGATCCACAGTGTCTTCTAACAATTACAAGTACATTTTCCTGTTAGATTTCCTGGTAAAAAAAAGACCAACAACACAATTGCCATAAATTCCAGCCCAGACGTTTCATTTCTCAAGATGTTGAGCGAGAACTTCATGGAATAAGTGTGGGTTTTCGTCAGACCAATACCGACAATTATGACGATTAACAGTCCCGTTTACAAAAAACGAACACTCATCTGAGAAACAAGTGTTGGACAACAAGTTTGGGCCATTTATTATCCGTTCACTAATTATCTCGCAAAATTCTACACGTCTATCAAAGTCATCTTCATTTAATTCTTGCACAAGATGGATTTTATAGAGGTGGAATTTATTGTATTTTAAAATTCTTCAAATGCTGGTACGGCATATGCCAGAAACTGTAGATAATTGCCTGGTACTTAACGTAGGATCGATATTGACGTGGCCCCAAACAGCAATTTGCATTGCTTCGTTCCCCACTATTCGATTAGGAGCGATTCGTTTTCGATTTACCACAGATCATGTCTCCCTAAACTTGGCTACTAGTTCAATAACGTATTTCCGGTTGACATGCTTACCTGCATTTAGTTCATAAAATAACTGTGCTGTACTATTATAGGTTCAATTATCGATACTCTTTTCGCCGTTGAGTAAACCATTTAGAGCAAGAAAAAAGATTATACGCCGAAATATTCACAGACAAAATCCTGTGAGATACTAAATTAACATAAATTAAATGTAAATAAGTTCCAAAGAAAGATAAAAAACTAACTGCATTATTGATAATTTTTTACACAAGCATCGAATTCCATAGCAGAAATAACTGATAACCCTTGGACTGATAATATTCTAAACAAGACACTGACAATACTGTTATAATTTTAAAGCGTAAGTAAAAAGTATCCGCATTTTATTGAGTGATAAAAAAGTGACATTTAATGCTTTCTTACTTTTTAAGTTGGATAGGACAGGATTTAAAAACAAAAATACTAAATAAAAAATAGTTAAAGTGAAAAAGCGTTACTTTCGATTAAAGGCCGATTATGTTTATAAAACGTATTTTCTTGAAAAGTACTGCATCAAATTCAAAAAACTAGGAAGCGTTGAAAAGAGGATTCGACGATCTTAAAAATGAGGTATCAGTCGACCCCCTTTCCCATTTAAGAATTTATGAGTAAAGCTCATCCCCCCCTGGGGGGTTGAAGTAACAGGGTTAAAAATAAGCGCAAAATGTGTCTCCCTCGAAAAAAAAAATCGACGGATCCGAGTCATTTTTTCCTACCAACCAATGAGAAATCGGCCTTGTTTCGTTTTCATTGGCTCACCCTGTATAAACAAGTTAAAAAGCTCTCTTTTTTTTCTATATTTTTGTATATTTTATAGTTTATATAATCGTAGTCCAAACATTTCGTGATAGAAGGCTTCTTCCGGTAAATGTACCAAGTTGGCTTTTTGGGTTTTTCTCGATTTTTTGCTGTTTGACCCCCATTGTTCACTTCAGATTCGTAATCAGCGGAGAAAAATAAGCCAAAAATCTTAGTCTGAACACCCAGCACACACCACTTTTCTTGTGGATGTGTTTATAATTAACAATAAAAATAAATAGGTCTGCTTGAAATCCATAAATAAAAAAAATTATAATAAAGTTTTCGTATTAAACAGAAACTTCCACAGCGGTATGTCCATATTAAAATATATTATTGTATAAACAATTTAAAGAAAAACACGACCCACTAAAATGGGAATGGAAACCCCAAGGCTTTAGTAACGATTTACCATGTCCTGTATATTTTTAAGATAATGATTTTAAAATTTGGCACACAACCTACCGGGACTGATGTTCATAAAATAATTTGAAATTTTGTGTTTTAATTTTCAAGGATGTTAATTGGGTTGTTCATTCTATGGTGCAATACTGTTCTTGAAACAGAATAGTGGTGGTCAAAGCAAGCCAGGCAAAATGTAGAGGGTGTCCGAATTTTGTTGTAAATAGTATTGGTTTTTTCATATTTTCAGACCTTCAATCGATATTTTTTAATTTTAAAATTAAATTTCGCATAGTTGGCCATGATGACATAAAGATGTTATAAACAAAAGTATAAAAGTGTATAGCAACATCTGAGATTTAAGATAATCATTTAAAGTTAATACCTTTTTTATTATTGAGTTTTAATGTTTCATTCCTTATTTATCAATTTTATTTAAAAATAGGACACTAAATGCCAATTTCACAAATAGCAAAATCAATGGATGTTAAACTATGCGGCAAAAATAGTGATTAGGTATTTGACTTGTATCTAGAATAGTATTTAAAAAAAATTACGTGCCTGACGATTTATTTTGCTATACGATTTGTTAAAGTTTGCTAAAAAAATTCAACCACATAAAGCTATATATATCTTAGAATTAAAATATCTATAACAACATTTTGATCATGATCAAGAATTTAAGGAAATGTTTTGACAAACATAGAAAATATCCCTGTAATCTCCGGTAGAAATATTGGAGAACAAGTAGAAGGGCCAAAACCAAGCCTCAAAAAATTTTACTAAATATGAATTAAAGCCATGTAAATTAAAATTTGTTTATAATTTGTATTCTAGGTATGCGCAGCGGCGATTAAATTTATATTACTGGTACCTTAAATTTAAATATTACTAATAATTTTCACACAAAATAATATGTTCGGACCAGGCCTTTATCAGCAGTGCTAAAATATTAAACAAAATTGAATAAACAAAATAACAAATATTGGTCCAGAGAAAATCAACACATGATTTTTTTCTAGAGAATAAAAAGGTAAATTTGGTTTCAGCGCGGCGCGTTCTATTCTGGATATGAATTCAAATATTATAAAGAAAGTTTAACAGCGAATAATTACCTAAATATTCTAAAAAAGATTTTAACTGAATTAGGCGATGGCTGGTACCAATTCATATTTATGTTGGTGTTTTTGCGCTATTGCAGTTAATAATATATGAAAGTTAAATAAAATTACACAGCCTCACAAAATGAAATGACCATAGTTTTTTAATGTTTCCAGGGCCGCTGAATTTAAATTTGGGGTTAATTTGACCCCATCAGGTCAGGGTTAAGGGTATTTCAACGTCAAATCTGCAAAATTAATCGCAATTAAATTTAAAGAATGTATACTTATGTTTTTGAGGTCGCTGAATACGAATCTGTGGTCAGTTTGACCCCACCGCGTCATAGTCAAGGACATTTCAAGGTCAAAGTTTTTAAATTAATGGCATCCAATTCAAGATCCGAAAGGCTTGAGTTTGATATCTTTATGTTTTTGGGGTCGCTGAATCCAAATCCGGGGTCAGTTTGACTGCAATATAAATCGCAACCAAATTTGAAGAGTGTATACTTATGCTTTTGAGGTCACTGAATATGAATCCGTACTGAGTTTAACCCCATTGGTCATGGTCAAGAGATATTTTAAGGTTAAATTTGCAAAATTATTATTTTACAAATTTGACCACGGATTTGTATTCAGCGACCTCAAAAATATAAATTTAATATAAAAAAAAACTCTTTAAATTTGTTTGCGAATAATTTTGCAGATTTGACATTAAAATGTCCCTTTACCCTGACCTGATAGGATCAAACTGACCCTGGATTCGGATTTAGCGACCTCAAAAACATGACGATATCATGGTAAAGTCTTTCAGACCTTCAGTTTTTTAGTTATTGGGCTGTGTAATTTTGCAGATTTGACCTTTAAATGCCCTTGATCCTGACCTGATAAGGTCAAAATGACCCCGAATTCGGATTCAACGACCCCAAAAACATAAAGATACCATGGTCAAGTCTTTCGGACCTTAAACTTTTTTTATTTTGTGGGGCTGTGTTATAATTGTTTAAAGTAAACAATGTTTATGTTTTTCTCGTGGCCTACTTTTTACGCAATAACAATAATAAATAACAGTTTAATTACAATACCTCAGAATCGGCTTTAAAGAAATATACACTGTGATACATTTTTAAAAAGGTAATTTTTGACCATTCAGAAACTGAAAAAATATACCAGGTGTCCTATTTAAAATGTAAAAAAATTAATAATTAAGAAAAAATGCGTCCTGTAAGAAAAAAATTACCAAATTAAAAAATATTTGTAAAAGTTTTGCAATATTATAAAAAGCAAAAAAAATTAAAATCACGCTGCGCTGTAGCGAGTAAACGACGCAAGATAGTAAATTGCAGTTTTCACCAGTAAGTTGGTCTTTAAATTTTGGGCTTCGTAAAAGCAAGTCAGTTTTTCTGTAAAATATTTCGAAAGCGTCAAATTTGGCCCACCCTGTACACTTTTCCCTTTGGTCCTGCGCAAGTCGTTATAGTCTGTTTTTTATTTTAATAATTTAATTTAATGTTTATAAGGGAGGACACAAATTACAAAATTGGGATTCTGTCAGCGTAATAATTGGATTATCAGTTAGATGGGGGCCACATGTACTGGTTTACCGCTTGTTTAATTATATTAGGATATAAAATTGGTAATTATACTGCCCATTCAAGCATATTATTATACACACTTTTTGTTAATTGCTTTTGTCAATAATTTTATTCCAAAACTAATCAGTTAAGTGCATTTTTATAAAACGAAGGGTTAACAAAGGAAACATACTAGTTCTATTGCATGAGGTATTTATAGTAGCTAATATTTAGTCCTTGTAAAATAAAATATTAGGTTATCATCACCAATTGTTGGTTGCTAATAATTCTTATGAAGCGAAACACGCGTAATAGAGGTTATCATTTTTTTTTATCTTCGGACAGTCCACGAAGGCTGATGCCTAAGTACTAACGTACCGTAGGTGTCTTAAGTGTGGTGAGAGGGAGTTTGTTGTCACGGGGCTTAAATATTTGGAGATTGGGAGGAGAAGGAAAAACTTCTGCAGACAGCAGGTTCCAGAGTCCTTGACACTCTAGGGATGAAGGAACGAAAAAAGCGGGAAGTTCGGGGCCCCTTTAACTGAACTTGGGAGCTGCCAGAGAAGCAGTGAAAATAGCTATAGAAGAGCGACAGATCCCCTACAACTCGACGGTGGGCAAGAAGAGGAAGCCTTGCTGTGAGCGTTGGATCATTAATAAAACGAACGGCTCTTCTTTGAATGGAGTCCAGAATGCTAAGTGTTGTAGGGGACGCCATTCCCCAGACATGAGAACAATATTCTAAAGAAGGTCTAATTTGGGATACATATAGAGTGTACAGATTGGAAGAAGAGAAATATTTCCTGGCTCGAAAGAGGAATCCAAGCTTTCTTGAAGCTGCCGAGGCTATGGGTGTAATGTGTTTGTGCTAGTTAAGGTTATTCTTAAAAGTAACGCCGACAAGATTAAACGACTCTTTGTTCTGCAGAACTTAGCCGCTCATTTGTAAGGGATGGGCATTGGCAGACCTTTTTCTCGACAGCGAACATAACTGTGTTCTAAACAAGATTTTTGGCGCCCCAATCGAAGATAAGTTTGACGTCTTGTGAAAGCGATATCTGCATTGACCTGCGCTTGTTTTCCAAATCAGAATTACATGGTGCCTTAAGAAATGGGATACTTGCTGACGATAGCACCGTCAGCAAAACTATAAATGGGATTGATTGTGGAAGAGACAAGATCGTTAATAAGAAAAAAAACAGCGTGGGTGCCAGCACTGAGCTCTGGGGCACTTCAGCATTAATTTGGTAGAAGCTGGAAGAATGACCATCTACAGTAACTGATATACGTCGATTAGAAAGGAAACTGGAAAGCCAAGAGCAAAGCTTAGGTGGAAGACCGTAAGAAGGAAGTTTGTTAAGAAGCCCATTATGTCAGACCTGATCGAAAGCTTTGGATATATCAAGAGAAACGATCTGGGATTCACCAAGATACTCAAAGGACTTGTTCCAGTTATGTGAGACAAAGAAAAGAAGATCAGCTGTGGATCTACTGTTTACTACAGTCAAGCCTTTGGGACCTTCAATTTGAATGTGATTAATTTTACAACTTTGCCCTTCAAATACTCTTGACCATGACTCGCTGAGTCAAGCTGACGACAGGTTTGTATTTAGCTACCTTAAAAACATGAATATACATTTTGAAATGCCGTTAACCCTGACCTAATGGGGTCAAAGTGACCCCGAATTTGAATTTAGCGACCCAAAAAACATAAAGATATGTGGGGCTGTGTTATCAGTCATTTGTGTATAAATTAAGGTTTAAAAAAGCATAGTAGGTTTAAGTTTGGCCAGTATATTTGCTGCTTAAAACAAGTGTTTTTGCATTATAATTGGATATTGGCCTTATATATTATAATATTAACAAACAAAGAAATTGACCCTCATACATCAAGAGATAGTTAATTATGTTAATATATTTATTTATTTCTAAAAAAGTGTAAAAAAAGTATAAAAGGTGTTTATGCAATGTAGATATTGTAGATGACATGACCAATTTACACTTTTAAAAATCTTTGTTTTTAGTCTATGTATACCCAAATTGTTAAATAAAATATACTATCTTAGTGATGTTTTTGCAACAATAAATTAAGCATTTCTAGAAAAAGTCGTGATGGTGTTTTTGAAAAATAATTAAATGCCAATTTTTAAAGTACTAGAAACCTATTTTAACTGCCCTAAACATATAGACAATTTTAGCTGTTTTGTAATTTTGTTTACCTGCATATATAGATATAGTTGGCCAAAGGAGTTTCGAAAAAGAGTTCTTCTGAACTATATTTTGGAGTGTTGGCAAAAAAATCAATAGCGTGTATTGAATAGCAGCTTTGCTTCTTTTTAATATTATTTAATAATTTAATTTTGTTAAAAGAGGACACGATTAAATCCTAAAAAGAACACAAAACAAGCTTTTTTAATTTCGCACAAAATGTAATGTTTATTTCCATAAATCTTTATTCTATGGCCTCTATCAATTTTCAATCCAATAAACATTGTTAGCACTTGAATTGTGGGTTTTCCGCTCCGTTTCGTTCCAACTTGGATTTCAAAGCTATATTTTACATTCGGACTCTATTTTAGCTGCATTTGACGTTACGCCGTACAAGTGATTGAAGAGAATTAATATTATATAAAAAATATTTTTATTGACTCTATCCCATAAATAAAAAATGGTGCAGTTGTAAAAAGTAAATATTAGGCGGCATATAGGACAATTTTGTCAACCTAAAAGTAGTGTTGGGTTAACCTGAATCAATCCCTTTTTATATACAGAGGCTGGCTTTAAAGCGATGGTCACTGATTATAGTAAAAGTTTTAAAACGATGTAAATAAAAACTAAAAAATATCATTTTTACACTTTTTTCTGTTACTTTTTATGATTTCCTTAAACATAAATTTAAAAAAAAATGGCTTTAAAAACTTATTTTAATAAATGTCTTCCCAAACTGAAATCGGATGAAAGAATGTTTATATAAAAGTTGCTACTTTTTTTTTTTTTTTTCAAGATTTCAAGATTTTATTTAGTTATAAATTTACAATATAAATATACATAATAGTACTTATTGTGCTATGTTAAATTGTTATTGTATTATGTAATAGAACCTAGATGCAGAGCATCTGTAAGTGCTTCTACTTTACTTCCTAATAAGTTATAAATAAAAATTTAAATACTATCGGATACTAAGAATTTAATTTTTTTACGTTATTGTCCTTAAATTAAAGCAGCCTTCTAAACAAAATCTGATTATTCTAAATAAATGCTCTCGACCTTTTTGAAAACAGTTTTTGCTTTACAACATTTTTTACGTCAGCTGGCAATAGGTTGTAAACTTTTGGACCCAAGAAATTAACTGAACGTCTATAAAATTCACTATTACATCTAGGAATTGTCAAAAGCTGATTTATGTGAATACGGGTGTGCTGACCATACGTCACAATAGGCTGCAGCCTGCGGTGCTTATGAATGTAACAACTAATTGAGTGGAAAATAGAAAGAAAATTTACTCCTTCACTATATAGCATATTTGTTGGATAAATAATCTTGTTTATAAATTATTTTTATTTTAAATTATTTGTAACGGTTGAAATGCGTTCCGATACATTGAACCCCATACTGTGATACCATATACCAACATAGATTCCACCAGACTTCAATATAGTGTGATCAACATTTTTGCTGATAAAATATTTTTAAGGATTTAGATCTTTTAAGTCAGAGTTCTAACTTTTTTAGTAAGATATTCAGCATAAACATTCCACTTCAGGTAGCAGTCAGTCATCACCCCAAGGTATTTAACATGAGTGGCCTCTTTAATTATTTCATTTACACCTATTTCTATTTGGTTAAAAAAAGGGCGATTTAAATTAATTTTAGTAAAAGCTAAGTAATTCGTTTTTTTAACATTAAGGGATGATTTGTGTATATTGAGCCATTTTTTAATTTTTATAAGTCCGTTTATTGCATTTATTCTAGCTTCTTCCCAAAAGGATCCACTAAAAACTATGGCCGTGTCATCCGCATACGACACAATTTTACAATCAACCCCAATGTCTTTAATTGAATTTATATAGATAATCAATAAAATGGGTCCAAGAACTGTTCCTTGCGGAACGCCTATATTTATTGTTTGTGGATCACTGATTGTATCGCGTACTTTTACCTGCTGTTGGCGTCCAGTCCACTCCACTACGTTCGAGAACTTCGAGAAGTATTCTATGGGGAACCGTGTCAAAAGCCTTCGCTAGGTCCAAGAACACCACCAGACATTTTTTACTGTCATTAAATATTTTGTGGCTTCTCTTATCAGGCAACACATTGCGTCCTCGGTACTAAGACCCTCTGTAAACCCAAATTGATTTTCTGACATATTGTTATTTAAGTTGATGAAGTTTACTAGTCTAAGTTTTAAAGTCTTCTCAAAAAGTTTTTCAAAATTGTTAATTAAACTTATTGATCTGTAATTACTTATGATGCTATGTTTTCCAGCTTTGTATATAGCGGTAATGATTGATCTTTTAAGTGATGAAGGCACAACACCAGTCCTGTATATTAAATTAAATATATACGTAAATTAAAATTCTAAACAAACAATTGGGATTCCCATTTAAAAAATACAGTTATTAGATATTTTACCTTTGAAACTGCGGCCAAGGAAAAAAGTATTAGCAGCGTTAGAGTTCCATCTACATTCTAACTCAGGTTAAATGGACTATCGGATATAAACTGTTTAATAATTACCTATGTCGCTACTTATATTTTAAAATAACAAAGCACAACCTATAACTAACGTTATGCTTATCAATCAATAAACAATGAAATCCCATACTGACTGCAGCTATGACTACGATGTATATCTACACTACTAAATTTGATTCCTGTAAGATTTAACTTTGGATTACTTGTATGATAGTTTGTTTGATAAATATTAAAACCATGTACTTTTTACACTGGGATACACTTCCTACTAAATACATAATATTTTTAAAATTTAATTTTAGTTTAATTATTACTAGATAAAACTTTATAACTTTTAATTTTAATCAAATTAAACACTTTTTATTATAGAAAAACACTTAAAAAACAACATATAATAACATATGTAAGTAAAAGAAAAAAATCGGGGGTACTCAAATACAGAATGGTCAAAAAGTGTATATATACCATGTACTTTTTACACTGGGATACGAACACTTCCTACTAAATACATAATATTTTAAAAATTTAATTTTAGTTTAATTATTACTAGATAAAACTTTATAACTTTTAATTTTAATCAAATAAAACACTTTTTATTATAGAAAAACACTTAAAAAACAACATATAATAACATATGTAAGTAAAAGAAAAAAATCGGGGGTACTCAAATACAGAATGGTCAAAAAGTGTATATATACCATGTACTTTTTACACTGGGATACGAACACTTCCTACTAAATACATAATATTTTAAAAATTAATTTTAGTTTAATCATTACTAGATGAAACTTTATAACCTTTAATTTTAATCAAATAAAACACTTTTTATTATAGAAGAACACTTCAAAAACAACATATAATAACATATGTAAGTAAAGGAAGAAATCGCGGTTACTCAAATACAGAGTGGTCGAAAAGTGTATGTGGATTAAACAGGAGGACCTTCGACCAAATAATTTTAAAGCATAGAAACAATTTCACAAAAATAAAAAAAATTTCACGCTTTACGTTTAATGAAACACGCCTACCATGAGAATTACAAAATCCTACGTTTAACTTATAAAGGTAAAAACTGCCTCATTTGAAATCCTTGGAAATAAATAAAACTGCAAAACATCTAAAAAAAAAACAAACTTATAAGTAGGTACGAAACAAATTAGTTAAATTTGTCTTTGTATATCTGGTGGGTATTGTTACTAAGTGCTGGTACTGACCTTAAAAAAAACTTGTTTTGTACCTACTTTTGATTTTATTTTTGTTGGATAATTAAGTGTATGTATAAAATACAATATTTCATAGTTTCAAGTTAAGCTTTTTTATACTCATTTAATTTTTTAAATTACTTTTTTTTCGTCATTGTTAGTTTTATGCAAGCACTAGAATGGGGAAGGGAGTTCTACTCCATTGCGTCACACCACATTACCCTCCCCTCTCCCCGTTTTCCGTCACACACTCCGCTACGTGGCATGCGTCGGCGTCGTGCGATTAAGCATTTTTTATTTTATCACATTTTTTATTATTTTCTAATATAACTGGCGTTCATAAAGGAGTAAGTACGAATTTTTCATGCAAACTTTTATCCCTTCCCTTTTAACCCCCTTTTAAGGTTTTAAAAACAGTACCACTTTCTACTTTTCTGGGTACTCAAAAGCCTTATTACAGTCTTCCTTATTTGCCTTAATCGTAATCAATAGCCTACATTCTAATTTTTGTACTTAGTCCAGAAATGACAAAGTTCCATACAAATTTAAACTCCCCATTCTACCCCTTTGGGGAAGGGGGTGTATTCTAAATTTTTTTAGCCGACGTCTTCTACTTATAATATACCTTTGTGCCAAATTTTATAATTACGTTACGGGACAGGACTGCGTGTATTTGCAAACAAATAAATTTTAAGCCACCTTACCTGCAATCAACGGGAAATCCCATGTCGTTTTACTCGATAACCGCTTATAGGCGACGGGTATTCCCCGGTTGTTTCATAATAATATGATATGCCATTGTTATTATTCATTACAGGAACGGAGTAAATTATTAATGTAAATGTAAAATTTTATTTTGTAATGATTTAATTAAAAATCCTCAAAACTAATACCTTATTCGTAAGATCAAGAAATGAGAATCAAAATCGTGTAATCTTACGAATATTCGTGAGATCTGGAATCACTAAGTGTGTCCGACCGAGGTATTTCCCTCTACTTCTTGGATCGGTAGAAAGGGAATCAGAAGCTGCACGTTTTCTGTTTTTATTTCGCTCAAGCCTTTGCCTATTAAATTAACATCTCTTTTTATCGCACTGCAAATCTCTCCACCTAAGAAATAGGTTTGCCAGACGTGTGTATGTAAGTATATATGTATATATATATATATATATATATATATATATATATATATATATATATATATATATATATATATATATATATATATATATATATATATATATATATATAATGTGTGGATATACATACATATACCTATAAAATGTATATTAGGGTGTATATCATAGGTGTATGATAATTATGATACATTACTCGTATATGCATACGTGAAAGATTGGTAAAATTCTTTTTTAAGTGTGTTTAAAGTATGTTTAATTTATTTTAAATCAGTGATATCTTATTATTATTTTTTTAAACATTATATGATTGTTATGATTTACTGGCTAACCAAATATTTGCTAAATAACAAATATAAATCCGATCTAAACCCTATTATTACTGAAAATTTCAACTCGTTTATAGGTAAGCGACATCAATTTCAGTTAAATCAACATTGTCAGCACTTAAGTTGTCGGTTTTTCAGCTTTCTCCATTCCAACTCTAAGCGGGGAACTACATTTTACAGCCATTCTAAATTTTTTGCCTATAGCGGCGTACAACTTGTGGATAATTGATATTTACCCTATTGATAAAAGAAGTAAATTTATTTTGTAGTCAATTTTAAATACTTGTTTATTCTATCACATAAATTCATTAAATAAAATTATTAAATTGATTGTTAATTAGACAATAATTAAGAAAAACAGTAGAAGTTTAAACAAAATAAACATATGACCTTTTTCTTACAATTTTAGAATTAAACTTCTTTTTATAGAACTAATAGAATATAATAATATTATATAAAAGTGTTAATGTCGCAATTTTCTTTGGCGATTTGTGATCCTAGAACAATAATTTTTATGGAGATGAGTTTTGTAGAAGCTGCCTAATACAATAGTTTTTTATAAAGTTCCTAATAGGTATATGTTAAACTTTTTGATTAGTTGGTGTCTTTAAATACAGTTACTGTTAACGTTTTGGGGGCCTTAAATTCTGGAAAAAATGTATGAATGTAGGTATGTCTGTGTATCTGCTGTAAACTTTTTTGTATTACGATAACAAGCGAGGGTAGGGTAGGGAAGGGGTGGTTGAGCAATTTTTCACTTGAGCGGTTATAACTCCATAACGATAAGTCTTAATGGCTTGTTATGTATACTTATGGATTACTAATTTGTTCCTTTGTGACAGTGTCCAAAGTAATTTATTTCTAATAAGTCGAATTTAAGAGATACAGCTGTTTAAATGCAGAAACTCAATTATGCTCAACGTACCCCATGGGTGAGGTAAGTTGAGCAAGGGTATGGGGCAAATTTAGCACTTAAAAAGTATAGCCAAACCATGGGTTTAATGTTAACTGGACATGAAATATAATTAACTTATATTTATATACAATTAACTTTTTATTTATAATCTTTTAATATCAAAACAACAAAATTAAAAACAATTTTCTTTGAATAGTAAACTAAAAATAGAATCAACAAATCATTAACATGTCTTAAGCTTCACTTTAGAATTAAATTAAGTCTTTCTGTTCAAAATCAGTCTTAAATATTTATGTTATTATCAATAAAGCCCTTATTATAAGAAAATATTAATAAGATTTTGGAAACTTAATTGTCGTTATCACAATTGTAATTGACGCAAACAAAAGTAACACCAGCACCTGGCGCACATTTTGTATGTGCCCATTCCCTGCAAACTTGACACTGGATCCCTGTTTCTCCTAGTAAACTTTCAGAATAGGCTTCGCAACAAATCAGATAGAAATAATCATCATTATTGCTTTTCTCACTTGACTGAAGTACTTTTTTACAAACACTCTGCTTTCTTTTTTTATCAATGTTCTTCATTTTTGTTCTTCTTATAATGCGTTCTTTTTGGGGGTGTCTGCTAGAATAGCAGCTTTTCTCTTTCTTTTGTTAGTGTTGATTGCTTTTCTAGGGCCTGCCTTTAGGTATGGTCGAACAATTTCTGGGAAAAATGTATGCGTTAAATCAGCCAGCTGGTTTTCTTTGTTGCTTGTACCAGTGGGATTAGGTTCAGTGTTATTATACACACATATATATATATATATATATATATATATATATATATATATATATATATATATATATATATATATATATATATATATATATATATATATATATACAGTAAAGCGCACCGTACTGCGAACATAGGAGGCTACTGGATGATTTTGGATTTAAACAAAAATACCAATAATAATTTTGTGGCTTGCATTTTTATTTCTGTCTCGTTTCCTCACGTGGCTCATTTTTGGTTGGGACTGGTGGGGGTACGGTGATAAATTCTGAAGAGTTATCTGCCCAGTTTAGTTGTGTTACTACGTTTTTATTTTCAGTAAGAATATGCAGTTTTTATAGGCAAGTAACAGAAGCTAGCTAGCATCAACCGTCTTCGATCGTATTTCTTATCCCCCATAAATTTAAAATTAGGTTACGACACCGCAACGTTTGCTACGGTTTTAAGAACCAAACATTTTTTCCCTAATAAAATAAAAGAATTTTCTCAAATAAATAATGGAACGTAGAAGATATTTTTAAAAAATAAATTAATGTGCATTCATAAAATAAAAAAATAAAATCTTTCAAGTTATCGAAGATGCTCAAATAAACCACCTTCCTAAAGCCAAACAATAACCAAGATTGTCATAAAAACGCCTTCTGACATTTGCTAGAATTTTAAAAAGGGTAATAATCGTAAAAGAATTCTCAATTTGTAATTGCAATTCTTGTAGATTTTTAAACCCTATTCTCCCGGGAAAAACCAAAAATTTGTGATTTTACGTGACCCCAGAGAAAAAAATCGTTGGGTGAGACCATAAAAAACAATGTTTCTTATAAAAAATTTTCATTGTTATTTTTCTTTACAGTTTCACAAAATTGCATTCGTCTAAAATGATCATCAGGGAAAATTTCAGGGGTTTTTTTTTTTAGTTTGTAGGATCGGTATTCATTTTTTAAGCACTTTTTCCCATGATCCTTTGCTCAAATTAACCTGTTGTACAATTGTATTGATGAAATTGTAGGATTTTCACTAACACTTGCCACTACTATAATTTCCTTCATTTCCCTTTCCTTGTTTTTTTCTGGTGCACTATCATGTTTATGTTTTCTTGGAAATTAAACAACCAAATGTCAAAAGTTTTTAATGACTCGGTGAATAGTGAAAATTGTGGGGTAAGCCTGGTTGGAAAAAAATTAATAAATAATTCCTAACCCCCCTATCAGGATTTCCACGGTGATACCAAATAGTTTTAATTTTTGTTCCATTTCGTGAACATTTATTTATTAAATAATTATTATTATTAAAAAAAATTGTGTTTATCAAAAATTAATCGAACACAAAGTAAACCCCTAGCAGCTGTCGACGTTTTGTAGTCCATAGAAATTCGGCCCTTTTTTAGGTAAAAAAATTTAGGTTCGGAAACAAATCGTATTCATCATTATTGCTTTGTCCGGCTTGACGCGAAGTCTTATAAACTTGTTTCCGTAAAATTTTATTGTTCTTATAAGCTTTTTTGGGGTGTGCGACGTTTTCTTTCAATGTTAGGATCGTGCTTTTCTGGGGTCCTTTGCGTTGCTTTCTGGGATATATATATGCTTAAAATATAGCATGGTATTCTATATTGTTGTACCATATATATATATATTTTTATATATATATATATATATATATATATATATATATATATATATATATATATATATATATATATATATATATATATATATATATATATATATATATATATATTACAGCAACAAATAGCGGGAATGCGGTCTGTTATGGGTTAAATGATCAGAAAAACATTTAATTCTTTAATCCTCTATATTTCGACACAGTTTGTGTCTTTTTCAAGAGACATGGCTAAAACAACATATTAACGTTAACAAAAAAAAAATGTCCTAAATATAAAAATTACACAAAACAAAAAATTACTTACAATTATTGTTATTAAAATACCGACAACATCACAAAACAAGAATTTTACGAAACCACGTTCGATTTAGTTTTAACAGTATGGATTATATTTCAAGATTAAAATGAACACACGAGAGCTAAATTCTGAAAATGTAAAAAGAATCTTTACTATTTTTTATTTCCTAAAATAATATCGGTAAAAAAAACTTACAAAAACACTTAAAATCTAATAAAAACTATATAAAAACATCTACACATACAGAAATATTTAAGACACAGTTCTAACAAAATATTTCTGTATGTGTAGATGTGTACTCTCTCAACATGTAAACACTGCGGGACACGCTGTGGACTGGCAGAATGCAACAATCTTGGATAGAGCAGACAATTTGTACAAAAGAACTTTCCTAGAAATGATACATATTTACTTACAACCAAAATCTATGAATAAAAGGAGTGATATCCAAAATCTTAGCTCCATTTATAATTATATTCTCTCGTACCAAAAAAACGATAACAATGTTTCGTTAAATTCAGAAATAAGCATCTAAACTTTGCATTTTGTAAGTACATATATATTATAACCTATTAATTTAAAACCTTTGTAAATGGTATTTATTTTCATACCATCATATTGTTTTACCTGTTTATTTTACAAAAAAAGGAATAAAGTAAGGAAACAAGAGAAATTCAATTTTCTTTTTCTTTTTCTATTATTATTTTAAAATAAAATCAGTATTCAAACCTTCACAATAATGCATCTTTAAACTCTCAATTGTGAGCAGTGTATAAATATTACCTAGGTACCATGACAGATGGCTCTGTCAGTTCTGCATGTTACGGCCTATGATGTCCGAATCTCAAAAATGGAAAATCCAATGTTTTTAAAATCATTATATCAGATTTTGTTAATTCTTGCTCAACTGACAGCGCTCATTGGTCGTTAAGTTTTAAAATCGTACTTGTTTTTGTAAGTTTTTTAACTATAAATTCTTTTGCTTTTTGTATATTCTTTTCACTCCGTAAAAGTCTTTTTAATAACATGGTGGCAACGATCCACGTGCTAAAAACTAGGGTAAAGTCAATGTAGTAAGGAAAGAAGTTTTTTTTTCTTTTTTTTTGAGGAATGTGAATGAAGATTTGTTCTTCATTGGTATTTAAACCTGTCTCATGTTTTCAACTCACATATGGTAAGAACTTTGCAAAAAGGAAAATTATTTTTGTTGGTTTCACTAACAAGATTCATTTTCTTTTATTTTTAGATTGTCCTGATGATGGAAAAAGGTTTTTCCGAAAGCTCGACTTTTTCAATAAAGAGTTAATTATTTAAAGTGGCCTTTTCAATTGACTGCATTTCCACTACTCTGGGTTTCAGAATTTTTCTTTAACTAGTCAGTCACGACTACCCTCTAATATTTCTTATATAATATATATATATATATATATATATATATATATATATATATATATATATATATATATATATATATATATATATATATATATATATATATAATATATATATATTTATTGACTTTCTTGCTCCGAACGATCTTTTTCCAGCTCGACAGTTTCTGAATTTGGACGGTCGGTCACATATGATGGTGAAAACTCATCCTCACTAAAAATGTTTGCATTATACGGAAAGATGCCAGTCTTTCGGCAACCGTTGACAATATTTATACTTATCTGAGCAAACGGTAACGAATAAGCGACTATTTTTGATATATCATAAATAGTAAGGGTCTTGCCCGGGTTGTTTTGTAGCCATGTATCTTGAGCAGCAGCGCAATACTTTTTGAATGGTCCAAATACTGAGACATCCAATGGTTGTAGTTTCTGACTACAATGCAGTGGAAAGGACAACAATACAACTTTGTTTTCTTTGGCCAAATTTAGTATCTTCACGTTTAAATGAGAAGAGTGATTATCTAATACTAACAAAACAGGATGCTCTATAGACGGTTTCACATGTTTTATAAAATGTTGCATAAACTGATGGAATTCTTCGTCCGTAACCCATCCACTGGCATTGCCTGTTCCTATACATTCAGGGGGACCTTCATTAAGAAAGTGGCTCTTAAAATGTTTTTTTCGGAAACACAAACATAGGGGGTACTGTGTTTCCATAAGCAGATACAGCACTTACTATTGTTACGTTAGTGCCTCTTTCCCCAAAAGTTATGGCGCCGACGTTACGCTTACCCTTGGCAGCTACAATTTTATTTGGCTTCAGCACAGTAGACACTCCTGTCTCATCTACATTCCAAATGTATGACGCACTAAATTCATGTTTATCTATTACTTCAGCTAATTTGTAAAAAAAAACTTTAACATTCTGAGCATTAAATGATGTTGCCCTACCAAGGCTGGTGGGTTCTGGCTTTCGAATGGATAGCTTCGGATTTCGTTTTAAAAACATCGTAAGCCTTTTTTCCGGCCATCTTATTTTGAGTTCAGGAGGATAGAATATTAATGGCAAATTTAGCAGCACACTCGTAAGCAAGGCAACGAACGTCTTTTGGGGAATATCCATGGAAGATTGATGTCATTTGTAACAAGTATTTTTTTAAAGAGTCCTCTTGAGTGGAAGAAAATACTTGCCTCGGTTTTGCATAACCCATGGATGAAACACCACCTTTATTTAATTTCGTCAAAAATCTTGTTAAAATCATCCGTTTGATACCGAGTTCTTTGGCGGCGGCATTCACCTTTTTTCCCTTATCGTTGACAGCCTTTGCAGCATCATTTAACTTTTGAGTAGAGTAAGAACCTCTTGTTTTCTTTCTTTTATAAGTCCGCATCCTAAAAAAAACATGTAATATTTTGCCCTAAATCGTGGGGTCAGTTGAGCAACTATACCTTAACTAACCATAATCCGAAATTTAACAAAAAAATGAGGTTATGTAAAAACGGTTTGAATTATACCCAGAACTTTTTACACATATCAAAAGTACAATAAATTTATGAAAATTTAACACTTACCCAATTGAAAACAGATAACTTTTGACTATTACAGACGAAATAATCCGGTTTACGAATATTTTACTTTTTGGTCACAAAATAAACAATGCGTGCGTGCACTTTACTCGACCGATGAGTCATCACTGGTGGTTGCGCGATTATTTCCCCTCCCACAAACCCTTCTTTCGGCTATTTGATGATTTCGCGTTCAGTGCATAGTTTTCGTGATATTTCGATTGCCCAACTTACCCCTATGCTCAACTAGCCCCGCCCTACCCTACCTAATTGACCCAAATTTGGCGCAAAAGTTGTTTCTTAGAATATAGAAGGTGTCACATTTTTGAGACTTTTATAGGAATCTTCGTAATTGTTAATGCTATTAAAAAAATTAACATGGGCGTCATGTGCTCTTTTTGAGTCAAACCTAAAATGGTATGATCAAAATTTATGAAATTTTGCTTACTTAAGATATACGGGAGAAATCAAAAAATTTTCAACTTTAGAATGACCCTTTATTTTCTTAGTTTAAAGAGATAAATAATAATATTTTTCACACAAGTTTCTTTTTAATGATTCTTGAATAATCTGTTGTTTTCAGAATAAGTATACAGAGTCAGGTAAAAAGTTACTGGACTTAATTTCATTTTTTTAAATGGAACACTCAGTATATTTTAATCTAAAAAACAGCATATAAAAATACCTTTTTTTTTAAACCACACCATAAAAGATGTAGGTTCTTAAACTTTAGAAATTTAAACCCCAGTAGGCTAAGAAACAAAAACTAATATCCTGGAAACCAAACTATATTGACATTGTAGCTGGAAAAGCATTACACAATATATTTTAACAAAAAATAAAAGGAATAGTTGGCACAAAAAAGTAAATTAAAAACTATAGAAACACTGAAACGCAATAAAAGATTCAGATTAAGAAAAAAAAAATAACCGGAATCATCGTAAATCTTCGAAAGCCCCTCCGTTGTTTTCAATACACTCTTGACGTCTTTTTTTATATGGATTTTAAGGCATTTATAATGTGTATTGGTTTATTTCTGCAAAAGCCTAATAAATCCTTTGATCAAATTTTTGTCGTGTTAAGATGACTTCTTTAAAAAAATTATTTTCCAACACTCTCATATCGTATTTTCATTAAAATTTGTGTATTTACCAAAAAAATAATAATAACGGTTTGCAGCTGTATATATAGGATAGAAGTATCAATGTTGTATTTTTATTTAGGATTCAATTAAAGTGTAAAGTGTTTAATAACCTAATGAAAATATATTAAAGTAAAATTATTGAAAATTGTTTAATAATAATAAAAAAAATTATATGTTTAAACTTTTATTTTGCGAATTAGAATGTAATATGATATTATTAAAATGTTTTTTTCGTAGCTAACCCCTTAAATTTTTGCAATAAATAACACATATTTTTTTTAATACAAAACTTTTATTTTAAAAATAATTTTAAATTAAATATTACTTCACTAAAATGTTAAAAGTTTTTCCTAGCTAAGCCAGTCTATTTTTAACCCTTCTAAAATTTATATAATTATAAAAGAAAACACGACACACAAAGTTTATTTTACTTTGAATAAGATAAATATTTTTAAATTATAAAAAACGTATATTATAAAATTTTTTAGTTAACACACCAAAAACTTTAAATACTTTATCTCACAATTTTCTAAAAATTAATCTTTGCATACAAGTTTAATTTAAAGCCCTTAAAAAAGAAGCTTATATAGTAGACATACCAGGAATAAAGTAGATTATTACGCGGCTATATTAAATAAGCACCTAACCAGTAATTAGCTAAAAACAACTATTTATCTTTAAAAAAATACTATTTTAGATTCTTTTATATTTTTAAATAATATTTAAATTAAATTTTAACAACAGACCTAGATTAATATTTAAAAAATAAACAGCTTACTTTGTACGTACTAAGAATCTAAAACAGTAAAAACGACATTTTTTTAATAAATCTTTGTTTATTATATACAGTGTATTGCAGTTTCGGAATGGTCTAGCGATTCACACACAGCAGAAAGAAACAATGTAAAAATTACTATACAGTGGTTTTAGGATACGCCCAATTTGATAATATTTGCAATGTTGCCACGAGTAAAATTTTTTAGATAAAATGGGGTACTTAATTTCTTTAAATACAAAACCCAGTTTATTTTTATTGCAATAAATTTAGCACACCGTTATAACTAAAACCTTCAAATATTAGATCGGTGTTTTGGGTAGTTCTTGCAATGTGCAACAGCATGTTCTTTCTAAAATACCCGAACTGGTATTAAGTTAATTTATAAGCCATTTTTAAACAAGAGCTTTTTAAACTGGTTGTTTTCACGGAGAGCAAGCATAGAGTGGTCAGCCCGATTCACTGGATTGGCACCTTTGAATTTTATTTCTGGAAATATTTAAAAAACGGATTTATGTGAAGCAACTGCTTTGTTTAATTTTTTTACAAAATAAAAAATGTCTCAAACCCCTGTCGCTGACGTTTTAGAAATACGAGACCGTTCTGGTTAGTTATTGTATGAGAATGCAGAGGTGTCATATTTAAATAGATACGTGAAATAGTAGAATATAGAAGTTCTAATATTTGAAATTTTAGTTATAGGGGTGCGCTAAATATATGGTATTAAAAAAACTGACATTTATTTTTGAAGAAACTGGGTTGCCTACTTACTCTCAAAAAGTGTACATTTGGCAACATTGCTGATATCTAAAACCGCTGTGTATAAATTTTTACACGTTTCCTTTTTGCCGTTTGCGAAATATGAGACCAAATTACAAGTATACTGCAACTGATTTGTTGGTGTTTTTGCATACCTACAATGGTTTTTGCACCTACTTACACTTTAAAAAAGCAGTACCTAAAGCACTACAATAAACACCATTTTACTAGAAAAAGATATTTCAAAATATTTTTGTGATTGAGTGAAATTTTATTTCAACCAATTTAGTAAAGGACATGGCACACATAACATGGGATTCTGGCTCTCGAACGATTTTTTTTAACATTTGAGTATGTTGTTTCTTAGATCAATAGAAACTTCTTTTAAAACATTTTTGTGCAGGACCATAGGGTAGCCCAAAAAATCACTGAGAAGTTGAAGCTTAACTGATTATTAATTCCAATATAAACGCCTCAAAAGTGTGAAATTTCGTCTAAATCCAACGAAATAATATTGTATATATTTGTTTAGAGTTAAAATATTTTGACTTAACATTTAACACATACAGGGTGGTCCAATATCGAATAAAGAATATGGATTATGCCAACTAAAATGCTAGATCGTGATACACTTGTATATATTTTGGAAATTATACATTTCTCATATTTTATTAAGGCTTATTGTTTGATATTTACAGAGATATTTGGAATTAAAGATTTTTTTTGGTTTGTTCCTACAAGATATTTTGCGACATACAAAGAGGTACATAGTTTTAAAATCTGCACATTTTCCTGGATATTTTTTTAACAGAGGTATAATAAAATTAAGCTACCCATAACTAAAATAATTTTTGTGTACATCTGCAGGGTGAAGTATCTAGGAGGTTTCATTTACCATGTGTCCTAGATTTACCTATGTTTTTAGGATAAGTCGTACTTAACGAAACGTAACGAAAACAGAGTTTTCATTGTTAAGTACATTTTTTTAAAAGAAACGCTCTGTATATTTGGCCAAGTTTTAACTCTTTATGCAATTCTACATCGAAAATGTAAATAACGTAATACATCAATAATTGCTGGTTTTTGAGATAATTAAGTAACTAAGTGATATGGCACATATAACATGGAATTCTGGCTCTCAAACGATTTTTTAGAATTTAAATATGTTGTTTTTTAAGTTAATAGGAACATCTTTAAAATAAAATATTCTTGTGCAGGCCTACAGGGTGGACCAAACAATCACTAAGAAGTTAAAGCTTTCCTGTTCCTTAATACTAATTTAAACGCCTAAAAAGACTGACTTTTCATCTAAATCCAACACACAATAATTTACATACTTGCTTAGAGTTAAAAAATGTGATTTGCTATTTAGAACATACAGGGTGCTCTGCTCCAGTATGGAAGAAATAAACATGTTTATGCCAAGTAATATGTTAATTTCATGATATATTGGTATATATCTTCAGAATTTTTACTTTTGTCAATTTCTTGTGCTCCAAGTCAAAAAGCGGGCCAATTACGAGTATGCGTTTTTAAAATTTTAAGCTAATAATTATATAAATAAATAAATAATTTAATAAGTTATTTTACACCAGCAATTTTTTGCCCGGCAAACAATTTTTAAACGACTTATCCTAAAACTATAGGTAAATCCAGGAGGAATGGTAAATGAAACCTTCTAGATACTTCACTCTGTAGGTGTACATGAAATTTATTTTAGTTCTGGATAGCTTAATTTTATTATACCTCTGTTAAAAAATTGTGCAAAAAATCTGCAAATTTTAAAACCTTGTACCTCTTATATGTCACAAAATATCTTGTGGGAACAAACCAAAAAGAATCTTTCATTCCAAATATCCCTGTTTATTTGGGACAATAAACCAAAATATTTTAACTTAAATTTACCTTAATAAACTGTCAGAATTGTATAATTTCTAAAAATATATACAAGTATATCACGATATTAACATTTTAGATAGCATAATCCATATTATTTATGCAATACTGGACCACCCTGTGTATGTTCAATGTTGAATCAAAATGTTTTAACTTTAAACAAATACATAAAATATTGAATTTAGATAAAATTTTACTCTTTTGATGCGTTTATATTGGAATTAATAATCAGTTAAACTTCAACTTCTCAGTGATTTTCTTGGGCCTCCCTGTAGGCCTGCACAAAAATGTCCCATTTAAAAGATGTTCCTATTAATCTAAGAAACAACATACTCAAATTTAAAAAAAATGTTCGAGAGGCAGAATCCCATGTTATGTGTGCCATGTCCTTTGTACCAAAAATATAGTTGTTTCTTATGTATAGTGTCTTTAAATAA
This sequence comes from Listronotus oregonensis, assembly GCA_019359885.1. NCBI lineage: Eukaryota > Metazoa > Arthropoda > Insecta > Coleoptera > Curculionidae > Listronotus > Listronotus oregonensis. Next base: position 52,130 of record JAHBCN010000785.1, on the reverse strand, counting down.
TACAATTAATGCGGCATCTAAGATCAAAAAACAGTTGTTCATTTTTACAGATTATTCCAAAAATAAGAAGGCACATCTTGAAAATGGTTGGACGTTGAAGATACATCACTAACCGAACATTGTATATTAATTAACAAATTAAAACAATGAAAGTCCAAGATTTCAGTGTTATTGATAATATTAAAAAAAATTACATTATGTTATAAAAGAAATCTTAAAATATATTTTTTAAAAGTATAATTTAAATAATTTAACTTGTTATTCAATTTTTATATGTCATTGAAACGTTAATGGGTTTTTTGATTTTTAAAGAGTTTTTTAAGTTTCTTTTTTGGGAAATCTACCAGCTTAAAAAAGTCAATCGACTTTGAAAGCTTACGAGTCTGATGTCTCTTAGACCTAAACTAAAACGCTTTTTTGGTTATTAATTTAAAGGATATTTTATTGTAAACTTTTATCTGGAAGCCAACCTAAAAGGCGTAAAAAAACAGTACGTTTTCTTATATATATTTTTGCAATGTTTGGCATTTTTTTTTAAATATATTTACTTATTTTTACCAAAAACTCATTGCTTTTAAAATTTAATTATTTATTTACCAACCACTCAAATAAACAGCATACAACTTGTATTGAAAAACCTCTTTAATGGTGGAAAATATCAAAAATGTTACTTTGTAAAAACTTTTGAGGTTTTTATGAATGATTTTATAGACAATGTCTCTAGTAAACCTTGCACTTAATATATATAAATAAAATAACTTTAGAAATTTACGACGTTTATTTAATTAATTATTTGATTTACAGAATTGCCTGAACATCCACCAGAAATAAGCGTCGGAAGGGAACCCCTGGATTACGGAGATATTTTACGCGCCAACTGCTCCTCATACCAGTCCAGGCCTCCAGCGGACCTGAAATTTATTTTAAACAACATTACGGTAATCTGTACTTTTAATTTAATTTGCCAGGTTGTAGGTTGTGCTCTTTTTAAAAAAGATTTATTTGCAAAGCGTTTTAAATAATATAGTAGAGGTGTTATTTTTAATCTGTAAGTGTCGCGCGAATTAGTAGTGCAGGGGCGCAGATATACTACTTCTAAAAAAGACACGCAAATGAATTAAAATATGACTAAAGCAAGCGCTTATTAGAATTTTTTTTAAATTTTTCTTTACTTTATTTTAAAAGTACCTATTTGCAGAGAATAATTACAAAAATTATTTTGAAAAAAATATATATTTTCTGTTTCTGCCATATCTTTTTATGTAAATTTTTATTAAGGTTTTAAAGAAAATTAAATGTCAAAATATAAATTACTTTTTAAATTTATTTTTTACAAAAATACTGACGTAGATAATATGTAGGAGTAATGCATACCGTTTACTTTTGCATTAAAATTCAATATTATGTGATTAATCTAAAGGGAATAGTTATTTTCCTAACAAGTGCGGAAAGTGATACTTTTTCCGTACGCATTACGCTGACGCGCAGGAGTTTGGGTAAACCAAACGAAAAGTTACTTTTCGCAAGTGTTGGAAACAAGATGTTTTCTACAAGCGAGAGGAAAAAACAACATAATTTTAAAGATTTATGATTAAAATATTATTTATTAACGAAGAAATTTATACACTAATTATTATTATTAAAATTTATAGTAAATGTGCAATTGGTCGCGTTTTGCAAATTTATTGCTGACGCGAGTTGCTTTTCTGTAGAAAACGTTGACGGCGGCGGCGTTGGGTTCTTGATGAGCCAATCTTATGGAAGTAGTTTTTTGAACCGAAAGGTTTAGTACATTGGAAGATGGCATTAACGGTTGTTTCTGGATAGTGGAAGGTTTTTCGGTAAAACTGAGTATTTTGTTTGAAATATTATTTCCAAAATTTGTTCAATTCTTGGGGTATTCTTCCATCCTCCAAGGCGTTTAATGTTGGATATTTGTTCTCCGGAGTTTGCGAGAAATATTGCAGAGGACCGGCGAAAGCTATGCCCAATATACAATTCCGGGCTAAAAAATTTAAGATAGGTCGCTATTTCCGATTGCATTTTTCTGAAGGTATTAATGCCGATACATTATACTATACACACTTCGTGTTTATAGTTCACAAAAAATTGCCCATGTGGTGTTTCGGCTTTCTTAAACTGGCAAACTTTCTATATAAATTCAAAAATTTTCCATTTTCGGCATCTCCAGAAACGACAAAGCTTCTAGAGCTGTGATTTTTTGATTTTGGGATGTGTATCAATACTAAATTTCCTTGGTCTTCAATATGGTCCAGACATATTTTTGTTAACTCCTCTCTACGACAAGCGCCCGCTAAGCCAAAAATCGAAGCTACTTTTATATGTAAATAAGTATCTTTTAAAAAGACTTTAGCCTTTTTGAATCTAAAACCAATGATTTGTTTTTTAAGGTAGGCCGTCACTCACACGAAAAACTTGCTTAAATCTATGTTCTTTCGTAACTTACTGATATATTTTAGCATAGAGTATCTAGACCATAATGTATTGGGTTTTTATGTTTTTGGTAAATAAGAAAAATAGGCCAGAAAAATCTTTTCTTTAAAATACCTCACACCCTTACTTTGACACCAGCTCTCAAACATAACAAATTCTTTTTCATACCTGTGACGAGATTTCATGGGCAGGAGATCTATACTTGCTATTTCTGCTGCTTTGATAATCGATGCTGGTAAATCGTCGTCAGAATCCATTAAAAATGTTTCTCCAATTTGTTTGAAAAATGCGTGACAGACAATTAATTTTTGATAGATGCATAAACAATTAGTTGGTTGCTATGAATTATTTGATAGTTTATATGAAGTTATTAAAAATATGAACTTACATTTGGTAAATAAGGATTATTTTATTTAATAAATGTGTTGAAAAGACTGCAAACTTACAGCAAAATTTAGTTTCTTCAAATATATAACTATTATAAGCAAAATTATGCATTATTTTATAATTAGATACTAATTTATGTTCCAAAACTTAAAGATTTAACTTTTCCGCACTAGTGCGGAAAAGTGCTATTTTTCGCACGCATATTAGTGCGGAAAAGTATAGTTTTCCTCATGCTTATAGAAACATATTATTTAAGAAATCACAAAAAGCATATAACACGTTTAACTTAGAAACGTTAAGAGTTGGGAATGTAAAAGTTTTCAAAAAGATTTTGAGGAATAGAAAGTACAATAAAAAATATAAAACTAAAAAAAAATTACCTCAAGATTTAATACATATGCTCTAACTAAAAAATAGCCTAACGTCTTATAATTAAGGATAATGCAATTATGGTTTATTTACAAGAAATAAAAAAGGAGCATAGGGACAGTGATATGACAATAACCTAGGATAGTCAAATAGCCATTAAAGATCTAGAATAACAAGAAATCAGGTTAAGTCAACTTAAACAGAAGCAAAGATTTAAAAACACATAGACACAAGGTTATAAAATTACAGTTTTCTAAGCTAGAAAAGATTTCCTAGCCATATTGGTCGGAACTAAAACCTTATTTGGAATACTTAAAACAGTTAATGAAAAAAAAAACAATACCATACCCTTGCCACATTACTTAGGCCATTAATTAACAGGCTGGCTTTACAACAAGCAATCCATTTTAAAAATAGGGTTATAAATAAGATAAATAATATGCTATTTTTTTAAACCTAAGTGAATCCAAAAAATATATAACAAAAATATTAAACTACCGTTCAAGTCTTGGCACTTTTTTCTATACAAGATTTATGATCGACATCCGATTGGTTAGATCTTAAACCTTATTTAAAAGACTAAAATCATTGTTTAGATATTTTCAAATATATACAAATAAGTCAGTATATAGTCAAAAGATTTTTGACCTTAAGAAATTTTTGTTTAAACCAAACTAACGTATAAATTTTATTCAGACAAATTAAATCGACTTTAGTTTGGTTTAAAGTTTAATACATCTAAAGCAAAAGAAATATAAAGAATAAAAGTTACTTTAAATAAGGGGAAATAGCACTGATAGCTTTAAATTCAGAATTATGCAAATTCAAATTTTTGCAAGTAGTCCTTAGTAAATCAGAATAGAAACCTATGAGCTACAGACCAAGATTTAAATATTTACATTTTATTAATATTCACAAATTATATTAAAGAAAAAATTTAAAAATTTGCCCTTAATTTTGGAGCAAATATACACTTGAGTTTGTAAAAATAAATTATTTTTATTCACCTTAAAAACCCGAATCGCCTTCCCGACTGCAAAGTCTATAAGGCGTATAGATACTACAATGCGATGGCGACGGAAGATGTTTTATAACACAATAAAAAAGTTAAATTTTTCCCAAATAAAAATTCCAAATAATTACATTTTTAGGACAACCTGTATCACTTGTCACTCCTGTGACACTTGGTTTATTTAATTGAAAAATTATCTTATTTTTGTTATTGCTTTATCAAGCAAAATTGTTTCTAGCTACCGCAAATTAATGTCAATGTCAATGTCATTGTAGAGATGTGCTAGCCAAATTTTTTAATCTAAACACAGAGAAAGTAATAAATATTACCACAGAAAAACTGTATCATTTTTTTATCAACAATTTAAAAAAAACATTTTGGAATTATTCCCAAAATGAAAGGGAATTTTACGTGTTCATATCTTAAGTTTTAATCCTTCGAACAGCAGATTTATTCTACCGCTCAGACTGTTGTACTGAAAATTTTAAGTGTTCTTATCATAGGAAAAAAAAACGCTTCAGACAGCGAGTTTACTCAACCGCACAGACTGTCCTAGTGACCATGTTCGTCTGCCGACGAACGGGTCTCGCGATGCAACCCCTTGTCTCCTTGTATCGAAAAAAGCTGACGGTAATCCCTTTTACGCAGTTGGTTTTTGGCCGTCCGGTACGCGACAACTTTCTGAGCTTTGGTTGGCTGTGACACCTGCCTTCTCTTCTGGCGCCACAGTTTGCTTAGTTATTTTTTAAATTATTCGAGCGGTGTTGCCAAGATTTATTTAAGAATTTTACTGGTTAAAATGGATTTTTTATATTTTAAAAATAATGAAAAAAATGTTAGCCTACCTTTGGCTATGATAAAATAGCTTTCATGTTGTCGTGTTTCTGCAACAAAAATATTAAACTACAGTGCAAATGTTATTCTTAGCACCTTTTTCTATGCAAGGTTAATGGTCCACAGTCGATGATTATACGAGTTTGTGAATTAAAAAAAAAAAAACGATACTATACACTTGCCATATTATTTAAGAGTGATATATTTACCAGGCTTTACAACGAAGATTTTTTTAAAATAGGATCATAAATAAGATAAATAAACGTTAAAAGGGCCACTCAGAAATGTTTATCTTGCTATTTTTTAATACCTGGGTAAAAGCCTAAAAACATGTAATTAAAATATTAAGCTATAATTGAAATGTTATTCTTAGCACTTTTTTCTATACAAGGTTAATGATTCACATCCGATTGATTTTAAAACTTTAGGTGGAGTCGTAATGTGTCTATTGGGCATCCAGAGAAATATCCACAAAAAATTTGGTTTTGGTTAGCAATATAGCGATTTAGAATTAAAAAGGGGTTTTTACAGTTTAAAAGATTTCTTTTTTGCAAGTAGAATACTGCAGGCGCTTTTTTACAGGTATGCGACTATTTTGGTGGATATTTTAGCCATTTTTAATTTTCTATCCCTAATAGACATTAACAGTTTATAATTAACCTAACCTAAAAACGCGTTCAGGGATTTTTTAAATATATCGTGGGCGTACAGCAAAAATCCACTAAGTCACATTTTTGGCTAAATTAGACTAAACAAACCACTATATCCAATCTTTTACCATTTTTTACATGAAAAATCCAATAAATCCAATTTTGGCATTCTTATATCTTCAAACGAAATGCAAACAACGAAAACCCTCTAAAAAATTGGATAAAAATAATTGCTTTAGTCTGACACATGTGGGGGCTAAAACTGGAATAAACATGTAGCAGCCCTTTTGCTGTATACTGTTTAAGTTACTTACCCACAAGTCATAGAGCATAAGTTTCTAAAATACATACATACAACACTCATACATGGTGGTAGATTTCATGCACAGCGCTATAGGAAAGGTTAAAAATGTGTTTCTGTTTATACTATTTAAAATTGGATCAACATTTTTCAGATGACAAGGTCAAATTAAAATAAAAATAAACGAAATGAACCTTATAATGTCAAGCAAATGAAATTCACAAACTCTTACCATCTGAAGCATTTATCACTTTTCTTTAAAGGAAACACAACAACTTAAAAAAATTTACTAAAATTTCCTACCTTTCAGTGTCCAGAAAATAAAAGATCATTTAAAGCTCTGTAGATTTTCCTCCTTAAAAACCTCAACTTATACCTGAAGAATTCCACGGCTGATGTAAATCTTTACCAACTTCTTCAACGGCCAAGGATATGACCTTTGAACCCTCTAACATTTTAGTAAGTTAATAAAATCTTCAGTATTAAAATTACTTGCAGTTTAAAATGTATTTTAAAAATATGAAAAAATTAAATAACATTTTATACAAGATAAATTGCAGCAAGAAAGATACCACCCAAAAAACTTTGGGCTCCAAAAGAATTTAAATATATTAAACTTTGTAAACTTATTTGTTATTAAAAATCATATTTATAAATAAATTTTATCCGAAACACTCTTTTAGGTTAACATAACCATGTACTGTCACATGATTCAAGAGTTGTTACCTAAAACATTTCTAGAATATTCATTAACATAGTCAGACAACTGCAGAAAAAATAGCACCAGTACGTGCATGATACTATTACTCTAAAAGATAAACCCACGCGCATGAGATAAGCCTATCTCTCTCGCACGCCTGACGTCACTGACGACTATTTCCCCAGAAACGGCGAGTTTTAATATGGCATTCCGATTTCTGTTTAGATGTTAGATGGATTAAGCGCATGATTTATTTATTTTTTAAACGTCATATAATGCCAAAATACAATAAACGTTAAAAAAAGGCTTTAAAACACTGCTTTCCCAACCGACAAGCAGAATTGTTGTCGTCGAGTGACGTCATGCGCAACGTCGTACGAAATTAAATCGCCAAGTGGTTTTATCTTCTAGTAATAGTATCATGAGTACGTGCACTGATAGAAAAACTGTAGCAAGAAATATTTTACTCAAGAATAAAAACACCTTAACAAGCCTTTAATATAAGGTACATTTTGTGATTTTGGATTAAAATATGTATATTTTAATAAAGTACCTCTCAGTAAAACAAATCTATAAGCAAACAAATATAAAATACTTTGCTGAGAGTGGATAGGAATTTTTTTTTGGTTCTGTACAATTTTAGGTGTTAGAATATGTTTCAAAAATAATAAACAAGACGAAAAAGCATCCATTAGTTATATTGTTTAAGCCAAGGAATAATATAAGACTTTAAAATTGTTGTTATTAAGGTATTTTTTAATAATTATATAGTTTTATAGGTAATGAAAAGGTACAAAAATTACTATTAATAAAAAAACAACCAAAACAAAAACGTGTCTAAAAATATTTGGCATTCATCTATTTCTTACATTTCTTAAACAAATTAGCTTGCCAAGATGTCATATATAAAACGAACTTTATAACTTGGTTATATTCAAAATGTATTAACAATATCATGTAACTTTAAAGTTAGTTACCAATATCAACCATAATCATAAGTTTTATAAACAATTGGGAGAAAATATTTTTATTTAAGTATGTATTTTCTTACTAAAAAATCTAGACAAGTTTATTTAATCAGTTGTTAAATATTTTTACACGTGCTTTTGGCGCATTATGGTCAAAAGGAAAGCTAAATAATAAATTATATTAATATAAGACATACATTTTTAATTGACTATCTTAGAAATAATTAGTAAATTACCTTACTTGTAAAAAAACAAACTTTAAAGTTTGGCTAATCAAATTTAATGAAACGAATACGAATTAATTAACCAAATAAAAAGTTCTGTATATTTTTAATTTCCTTCGATTTTGACAATTTTTTTACTATTGTAACCACAATAGTCATACCAAAATAAAATTAAAATTTAAAACTTGCTGAAGAATGATCTGTTAAAGCATATAATATTAAAGTATCGATATAGTAGAATCAGATAACAATTTTGAAAATAATGAGCTAGCTCCTTTTACTTGCAATATTAAGAAGAAAAATAGGGCAGCCTTTTATGGTATATCATTTAATAAGGTTTAAACTTACACAGTTATTGTCAATTCACTGATTTTTAACCCTAAAACTGGTAGATTTAATTTTTATCCAAATAAATTTAGAACATCCAGGGCCGCTGGCAGGGGGGTCAGAGGGTGTTCGTCGACCCCCCTTGGTTCTCAAAAATTACCTAAAATAGAACATTTTCGTTCTAAATCTTTAAATTTTACAATATTTCCTAGAAATTTAAATGGGTATGATAATAATTTGAAAATTAAAGTTGTGGTATATTTATTTTTCTTTTTAATTCAGTTAATTCTTGACTTATAAATTGACTTAAACTTTTTGACCTCCCCTACATTTTTTTCTGGAGGCGGCCCTGAGGACAACGTAAATATCAAGAAAACATTTTAAAGAAAAAATTGGAATATTTTTAATTTTTGTTACTTTTTTTTATTAAATTATATTACTATATAAACCAGATACCAATTAACTCGTATTCTTTCCTTTTTTAAAATTGCCTATTTTATATCTTCTTTACAGTTCTAAAAAATCACTTAACCGAATCCAGCATCCGCTTTATAAACTTACTCATTAATTCTCAAAAGGGTGCTATCGATTTTACATAATTTTTACGTCGATATTCGTAATGTCTGTTGTCAGATTAATCTTAGTTTAAATAAATCTTTTTAAAACTACTTTTTTTTTTTTTTTTGATACATTAGAATATTGTGGGCTTATTTATTAAATATATTTTATTGGCAATCTTAACTGTAACTTAAGGGTAATAAATATCTTAAATATTGTAAAGTATTAGTGTTTGACTGCTGCTAATAATTCGTTTGTTAAGCTGACACGTACAGCTATCTTACTTATCTTCTTTAATTATTAGCCAGTGAGTAAGACTACGTATAGGTACAATTTTTTTGGTCTAAGTTATAGGTATTCGGAGTTTATAATTACGAGCACTCAGATCCAAGTTACCCTTCTCGAACTGAATCTCGGAGGTGTAAACAATTACCTGGAGTCACAACGTTCTCCGACTAGCCATTTACATCTTCTTGATGCAGTCCAAGAAGGGTAACTCTGGTCTGAGTAAGTTCTTAAATTAATCTTACCGGCACAACTAAGTTATAAGATGGTAGTAAACATATCCAATTACCTTCAATTTTTCTTTTTCTACAAGGCAACTTTTGTGAATAAAATATACAAAAATGTACCGTATATTTCAAAGACAAAAATATGAAAGAAACAATGAAGATGTTTCAATTATTCGTAATTTGACCATAATAATATAATGTACATATCAAATGCCAGACATTAAATAAAATATTTTTTAATATATTTCTTTTTTTTAACATCATTACACCGGAACACCAAAAAAAAGTTGTCTGATCTCGGAATCCCACCATGGTATAATTCAGTATTTTGGGTCGCTGAACCCGAATTCGGGGTCCGTTTGTTTCTATCACGACAGGGTCAAGGTTTCAATTTGACCTTGAAATGTAGAGCTAAATTTGCGTTTTCTCCATAGTAAATTTAATAGTGAGTCGGCGGCAATTCCGATATTTTAAGAAAGCATCGAGTTTCTTGTTATATCCTGTAAATACAATAAAAGTATTATCAACATATCTTATTCAAACCTGTAATCGCGTGTTCTTTATACCATTTCATTTAACCACTAAAGAGCAGAAAAATAATTCTAAAAAATTGTTAAACGTAAAAGATAGTTATATAATTTAAAAATTGGCACTTTTATTTATTTGTGATAAAAATTTTATTATCAATAACTAATTCCAAATTTTTACTGTAGGCGTTGATAGTGACAAGCTTTATTGACACTTTGCTTTTATAATTCATTAGCCGCAGTATCGTCAGCTTTAAATGCTTACTTAACAGCAAAAAATTTTCATCGATATTAAAATAAATTTAATCACAAAAAATAAAAGTAGGCCGATTTTTTCGAACATTGGAGAGACTACCTTTTAATTTTGAACAACTTTTCCTTGTAACTTATTTCCATATCTTCTCAAATAAATGCACTTTACTCTTGTACCATTTTAAGTTTTTTCAATTTTCTGAACACCGCGTATAAAATATGTTAAATGTTTCTATCCCAATCTTACTCTTAGAAGTAGCAAAATTTTTTATCAATAGTAGCTTTTTTCGATAAAATCAAAAATAAAAAGTTTTTCCTCTTCAACACCTTTTCCGTAGACATACTGTACATATATATCAGCTAATCTTAAAGAAAATTTGGAAGAATTATTAAATTTCGTTCGTTTATAATAAGCCACTATCTCACTACAGTCATTATTCATAAAAACGGAATTAAAATATTGATTTATTTTATTTGCATCTAGAAGTGCTCTCGGTATTATAACATTCTTGCTACCTCCTATATTAGATTTTCTTAAATCTTGCCAAGTTTTTCTGCTGCTACCATCACCAACCACCCGACCAGTATGAGCTCTCGTTTGCCGCCGAATATTCATAAGTGTATCGTTTCTTAATCGCTTGTAATTGTTCCAGTTCTCCTCCTTTTTATTGGCATTATATTCTGTTAGTGCCTTATCTCTTTGTTTCATTAAAATCTTTATCCCATCCGTCAACCAGAAAGTCTTAGGTAGCGTAGCTCTAACAGTTCTTATGGGCGCATCAGTACTAAACAAATCTGTAATAATGTTTGACATGATTTTCACCTTTTTGTCAATGTCTTTCTCATATAGAATACTATTCCATGGCTTACAAACAAGGTCCTGGCAAAAAGCGGGGTAACAAAATGATTTAAAGTCTTTATAAGTAACAAGTTTGGGCTCAAATTTACTCACCTTTATACTGAGCTCACAGACCGTCATTTTAGGATCGAATATGTTTTTTGCGGGAAGAACACTGGTATTAACAACCAGTTTACCACTGGATACAAATATTGTATCCACAAGACTACTGCATGATCCAGCCACTCTAGTTGCCTCCGACACCGTCTGAGTAAATCCATAGGTATTAAAGCATCAGGAAACCGGGTTATTAGCATTAAAAAGATTTACATTTATATCACCCATACACACAATATGATCAACTGTGGGCAAGACGAGGGACTTACACTTATAGAAGAAACGCCAATTATTCAAATTCGAGAGTCTGAAGGCTGCATATTTTCTGTAAACGCTTAATTATTGCGTTATTACAAAATATCTTGATTCTTTGGTCTTAGTATTTGGTAGAATTATTAGCAATTTGTCGCCCATATCATTTATATCATTCGTTTTTATTTGCAAAATCTTATCACATCTACAAGCCCTAATGACTGCAACAATAAGTACAACCTAAAATATAAATTAAAAAATAGTTCTTTAATTTGTAACAGATAATTTTCAGTATATTTTTACCTTCGTGCCTAAATACAGTTTATCTGAGGCCCTTGATACAAATTTCTTAATTTCCTCTCTTTGAAAAACACAGGATTTTCTTGCATGGAAATCATCTGACTGCCGTTTTAAAAAAGCTCGTAACTTTAGGTATTTTGCCAAATAAATATTATTTCTTATGTTCAGGGTAGCTTTTAACATCAAATAGGTGAACCAAAAGATTAAAGACTTTATTTTCTTTAAAATATTGAAAAAATGGACAACCGGCATATTTGCAGTAAAAGATCCCTTACATTTGTCTTCTGTCCATATTCCATAAATCTGTTGCATGTGTATTCATTTACAGTCCTTGACTTATCCGGTATTCTCACTTTTAATCTATTTTAAATAGTTACTTGGCCATTTTTTTTTAAACCAAGAATGACATTAAAGTAATCACAGACAGTTTAATCAACGTTATCAGTGGAAGTGGCGGATCATGACATTATGAGGCCCCAGGTGGATACTGATCTGGAGGCCCCCAATGCCCATACTAAGAAAGGGTTGGTTTACCAAAATAATTATTGCAGGTATATTTAAATGTGTTTATTTCTAAAATGAAGACAAATCATAAGCACATAAAAATAAGATAAAAAAAATCTTAGCTTAAAGAAAAGCACATTCTTAGTATAAAAAAACATTTACATTCAAAGTTTCAAGTTACTTACTAATAAGAGATGTGTGTTTAAAGCAAAACTTTTCTAGCTTTTTTTTTAAATCTTTATGACAGCTCACGAAGGATTATTATATATGTATATTATATCCTACGGATTATATATACATATATAAACCTAAGTACCAAAATACCGTGAGTCCCGGGTTTTCCGGTGTTTAACCCATTTCTTCCCAGTTGTTTCGGCTTTCTGGCTTACAAACTTATCAATGATTAATTCATAGTCCAACGACTGAACGACATCATTTTCTATAAACATAAGTGACAAATTGCGTTTTTTTTCTGGTATGATGGCCTTACAAACTGATGTTTTGGCCAGACAAATTGCTTAAATGAGTTTGGCTAAGTGAATTACGTAAATAATTCTTAACCCGTTTAAGTACGGAGAATAAACGTTCACCGCTTGCATTGCAGATAGGCCATGTTAAAAAGATTTTCAAATAGTTTTTACATTTGGAAATGTAGACTGCAGTCCATTAATTAAGAATTTATACATAGCGACAGGATCGGATATGTTTTCGTCCTTTGTGTCTTTAAGGGAATGGAGAATTTCATCTTTAAAGTAGTATCGAAATACTTACTGTATTTTAATGATAATAGTAGATATTCCTAACTTTGGGAAGATTCAAGGTCACACACATTCAGCAGCTATACGGGCAGGTCTCAAGGCCAGATCGGTTGCTAGGGGGGGTGTAGGTATTGAGCATTCATCATCTACTAAATCTCGACGTCATACTCTAATTAGGAAACGTAGGCTAGTAGTATTTTAAGGTACAGCGCAAGCGTCATCTATCGGCCACAAACGTCATCGGTGTTTTGTTGGTTGCGCGATGTAGTTTAGGAATCTTAGGCTAGCTATATTTTAAGGTATTGCGCATGCGTCAACCTTCAGATGTCAAATATTAAACGCCAAATGATCAACTTTCAACGTCAAATCCTGTGATTCATCTCATGTATTAGGCCGTTGTGGCGTCATCGCTTCTCTGTGGAAATATTTAAATAAAAAATTCTCTAGGGGGCTCTGAGCTCGGAACAGTTTCTATGACATATCATGTGGGTCCAGCACCTAATCCATTCACACATTCAATAATTTCTTCCCTACTCATTTTCTGATTTAAAAAAAATCGATAATAATTTAAAACATTAGTGTAAATAGAGGACCTTCAGATATGAGTACATCACATATTACATTATGTATATTAAATATAAATGATTGTCTACCGTCGAAAAGTGTGTCATTATCTGTTGTTTCATAAAATTGCAATTTTCTTTTTTTTTATTTGGCCATTACTACCTTTATAAATCCTGTTTTCTGTTAATAAATTGGCTTCTTTCTCAATATTTTCAAATTGGTCTCATACATCCTTTACAAAATCGGAAAGGGATTTGTAAAGATTTGCACCATGAAATTCGACTGCACGCCTTGTAAAGATTTGTTAGTATAGTCGGGTTTACTCTAATAATAACATAAATGCAATATGAATTAATCCACAAAAACAGTGGCTACAAAAATGTTGTGTTAATTCAATATGGCGGACAATGCAACAGCTGATTTTTTGAGATACAGGTTAAACCATGCATTAAAAAAGATTAAAAACTTGATGTTATATTATGTCAAATAAGATAGTGGGTTTAAAAACATGAAAGATTTAGTTAAAAATACGTTCTGATAAAAAATGTTGTTTTTTCTAATACCTACCTTTGTTTTCAACTTTAAATTAAGGTATTTTTGGCAATAAATTACCTAGCAGAATGGTTAATACTAATTAAATTGATTTTTCACATACTTTATGTAAATAAAACATTCATTTTTAAATAAAACACTTTTATTTTAACAAATAAAGCTTGAACTACCATGACAATTTGATAAACTAATATACCTCATCACCATCATTGTCATCGTCCGAATCCTCCTTATTTAAATTAATAATGAGTGGTTCAACGATGACATCTAAAATTTTTTCTCGGCTCCACCAATTTTTAATAAGTTCATCGGTATGAGCCACTGATTTTCTCCAATATTCTTTATTTATTTGGTCCAGCGCACATTCCCATACCATTTGCACTTCACAGTTTTTTAATCCACCCCCAACCCGATTGTCATATGCACGTTTTGCGCCTGCCCTATTAGCTCAATTGCATTGAACTGGCAATGATACGGTGGCAGGCGCAAACTTCGTGACCATTTCGTCTTAATATTAGATCCACTGCATAATCCTTTGGTCGTTGAAATTTCCCGGCAAGTTCCAGACGTTCCGTTCTTAGCATATTTGGCAAAGGATTTAGATGTTCTTTTTGGAGCCATTCAAAAATTTCGCTTTTCTTCCAAAGAGGTTGTTTATTTAGGACCCGGGACTGATAGGGAGCATTATCTAAAACTAATTTTAATTTTTATTAGTAAATTAATAAAAACCTTACATAATAAGAACCATAATCTATAAGAAGTAATCATTTGGTGATGCGTATGAGTAGAAAAGAATATTAAAAGTGATTTCTCATTTAAAATATTTCGAAAAAAAAATCAAATAAACCAAATTAAAAAGGTTTAAACAATACAGGGTGTTATACTATTATTGCAAAAAGATTCAAAACGAGTTTCCCTACTTAAAAATAAAAATAAAAGTTCCTATCAACCTATGTCCGGAAATGTTTCGTTTCAGTACCAGCGTGTTAAAGTTTTATTTTAATTTTTGTTTTTTCTGAACAATTTTTTGAAACTATGCCGATACTATAATTTATTTTGTAGTCATGAGGAGCACTGAATAGCGAAATCAAAAAATCAGATTTAAATAAAAGATTCATATATAAATTAATAAAGCTGATGATTATATCCCGAATGCAAAAGGTTCAAATCTGGTGCATTGATTATTGTAAATCCAAATATTTCGAAAATGTTGGCTCGTAGTGACTGCTACTAGGAAACCTTTTTTACATAAGGATGATATAGAAATGCATTTTTTGCTTAAAAATTTAATTTAAGCAAGCGTAAAAAAGTTATGACGCATCAAAAGTATAAAAAACCGTATAGAGCGTGTAGGAGCGCCCCCTACAAGTGGGAGCCCTACTAATATTAAATTCGGATTTCACATGTCAAAAAACCCCAAATACCAATTTTAATTAAAATATCGGGGTATAATTTCAAAAATTATAAAGAAAAAACAAAATAAAAAATAGAATTTTAACACCCTGTATCACATATTTAACCAGATTAAGTTAAATCTGTGCCTACATCTACGAAATAAAGCATGTCCGGACATAGGTTTATCGAAACATTTATTTTTATTTTTAAGTAAGGAAACCCTTGCTAAAATTATTCGCAATATTAATGAAACGCCCTGTTTAAGAGTTAATGTCTAAATACCTTTTTCGGTCTATATTTAGTGGCACTATGATTTTTTTAAAATGGGAAACTATTAGCATTATTTGTTAACATCAGTCTCCTACATGGTCCAGAAATTATGTTTTACATGCTTACAGGGTACCCTGTACATTACTCACCAATTAAAGACGGTCCTTCCAAATTTGGTATTAATCGTTCCTCAAGCCACTTTTCAAATAAACTGCTCTCTATATTATCGTGGTAGTTAACGAAAAAATCAAACTTGCTCCAGGTACAAAACCTTTTGAAGATCCGGCGTACAAAATTATAAATCTTGTACCAGAGCCACAGCTCTTTTTTCTTTTTACACTTCTTGGTGAATCATCTTACCACGATTTGCTTCCGCTTCCGTTTGAAAATATCCAGGTCTTATCCAAAAAAACTACATCTAAATTGTGAAGTGTAATTCTCCATAGATTTTTTCAAAAATTGCAGGCGCTGACTACCAATTTCTGGTTTCTCGCATAAGTATCTCCTATTACAGTCCTTCCTGTAGCGAAAACCTAAATTTTTCACTAATTTAGACAATGAATTTCGCCCAATATCCAAAAAAACCTCGTTCCTTTAAAACCTCTTTTAAAGATTTTAACGTTACAGGAATTTTCTTTGCATATAAATTATAAATTGTATCACGTACATCCATTTTCTGGGTTTCACGTAGATCCTCAGTTTTGGCTTTTTTCGTTTACATTTTTCAGCTTTCTTTGGCACTACATTTGCGTTTTTCTCCCGAATAATATTTCTAACAGAACTGTAGCTAATTCCTAAAGCTTCTGATACTTTCAGCAACCTATCTTCGGTGGTTATTGCCATATCGTCGTGTCGGGTAAAATAGTTGGTAAGATTTATTACCATTTGCTTCGCTTGTGGGTTTAAAAATCCAGAAAACCGTTTTTTGCTTTCCATATTGTTTCCAAAAAGACTGACAACTAATTGACAACCAAATAACAATAATACGTTCATAATTTTTTTAGGAACTAAGAAAAATAGGAAAACTTATTGTTTGATTGCCACTGGAAAACAGTATGTTTTTCTTCTTCATCTTATGTAAAGCTCATAAGTCCATCGTTTTTAACAAACGTTGGCAACTATTTGAACATGCCTCGCACATGAATGTGAGTAACAACAATTCATAAGTTTGTCGAAGGTTTTGTAGTAGTTGTCTTTATTAGAGTAAACTTGACTTCAGTATTTATACGCTGCAAGAGTTGGCCCCACAACACGGTTAATAAAGCTGTTTCATAGTCGTAAAAATTTTTTGCCAACTTATTTGCCTCCAATTTACTCATGGGTTTTTAAGTTTCACTTAAACTTATTTGAATTAATGATTCCTTTAGATTTTTAGTTTTACCATTAGTTTCATCTGATATACTATCCTTCAGAATATTCCATCGTCGAGTGGATGAGGAAAAATACACATATATATTCTGAACAAAATTAAAGTAGTGCAGTGCTCCCGAACATTATTCGGCAGCAGAATTTCCAATTAGATATAGAGTATGGCTAGCACATGGAACATATGTAGCTGTTTCAAGATACTCTTTTATTTTTGCTTGCAACCCGTTGTACCTTCCCGACATGTTAGCAGCATTATCGTAAGTTTGGCCTCTACAGTTTCTTATATCAAGCCCTAGATTTTTCAATGCTTCCAAAACAGATTTTTCTAAATATGCTGCATTATGCTTCTCGATTTGAATGAATCCAAAAAATATTTCTTTAATATCTCCTTGCTTATCCACGAACCGTAAAATTAAAGTCAGTTGATCTATATAGGTTACATCAGGTGTCGAATCCACAATTATCGAAAAATACGATGCTTCTTGAACTTCGGCAATTAAAAACTTTTCGACTTCGCTTTTCATACAATTTATGAACTCGTCACAGACAGTGTGCGAGAAATAATTAACATTACCTCTACCAGGCCTATTGAATTTTTGCAAATGATTACTTAGAAAACTGTCAAATTCTGCGAGATATTCTATGCAACTTAAGAAGTTTCCTCTTCGGTTTGAATCCGTGTCTTCTCTGTGACCACGAAAAGCTATTCCTAGATACGTTTAGAAATTGATAATCGCTTTTTAAGACTTAATATAGAATTGAAATGACCTTCCGAAGATTCATGTCCTTTCAAGCTTACTACATTTTTCCAGTCGTTAAATCTTGTTGTTGATTTTGTTTGAGCTTTGCAAATAAGTTTACATACATAACAGTAAACAGATTTACTCGTTTCTGAAAATATTAACCATTCTCGAAATTCTTTGGTGCCGTTTGCTTTCAAACAATAAAAGTTAGATTCAAAAAAATGTCTATAGTATGACCGGTATTTTTCGTTGTACTCATATTTTAGTTTTGTGATATCACCAGTATTGCAAGGTTTATTTATTAAATAATATTTAATTTATTTATCTTATAACTTAAATGCTTTGGCCATAATGATATCATGAGGAAATTCACATATTTTATTTTCTTCATTGGATATAATTTGACTCCCGTCTCCTCCCTTTCCTGATTATTTTGCTCTCCTTGAAGTTCACAATTTCCAATATCGGTGGTTCTCTTGTCGCTCTCTACACAAACTTCTGATGCCTCTAAAGTTGTTTTACAAGTGCAGCCATCGGAATTTGAATTTGAAGTTCGAGGAACAAAACATGCTGCAAGGGAGTTTTTTGTTTAATTGTACATTTTTCTCTCTATCTAATTCGTTTTCGTTTTTCAGCACCGGACTGGTATGATCTTTTCATCTTGGTCTTCTTAAGGCTAAAAAATTAAGAACAAATTACTGTAATCAAATAATAATGTGCTTATTGCATGACGCGTCTATCTGTGTAAGTAAAATCAGTGATAGGATTCAGCCCGAGGCAAAAAACTGTATTACGGTGTTAAAAAGAAAATACCTTTATTATTGACAACCGAAAATCCCAAATAGATTCTAAAATTAAAAAATGGCGGACCGCATTCTTAACCAAAGGTAAAATAACCAGACGACCCAGACCTCCAAAACGTTTTACCGACGTTTTACAAATTTTATTAAACGCTTTATGCCAAAACCGTTTCCTGCGGCGAGACGCTCGTCTTTTTAAGGGATCTCTGTTCTTTCTATTCTATAGTATTTCTTCTCTATGGGTCGTTTCGTTGTCAATATCAATATAGTGTTTTAACAGGAGTTCGTGTCGTGTTTTTTGGCGCTTGGTGGTGCTTTAAAAAAAGTATGATGGCTATTTGGCGATTAATAGTAAATATTTACTAAACTAGTACTAGTTTCACTAAATATATAAATATGCTCTTACCTTACGTACAAAAACCGAAGATTCGACCAACGTAAATGCAGGTACTCTCTACTTTCTAGACTTAAATCAGACAATGTACAGAAAGCACAGTAGTATAAGTAAAACCAATAAAAAACTATTAAAAAAGGGCCGCGTACTTAGAAGCTTTACTGAAACGTATTTGTCTTTGACAGAAGGCGTAGACTCTGCGGCGGACTGGGACTTACACATAAAACCTAATCTGAATCAACGTCATGCGCAGACGCACTCTATTATTATGACACGCGATTCTTACATCTTATTGCATTTTTATTAATTTATTTTTTAAATTAAATACAGATCTCAACCCAAAATAAGACCAACCCAACTATTATTTGAGAAAAAAAAAACAAAAAGAAAAAAAACTATGTTTATGTGCATTGCGGACTAGGGTTGACTGACTAGGGATGCTTACGATGTATCGATGTCTCGATGTTTTGACAACATTGGGCTTCGATTTTCTGTTTCAAGCTTTCAACAGTTTTCATTGCACGTATTTAGTGTACATAATTAATTAATTAATTACCTAATAATTTCATTAAAATATTTAGATATAGCCGTAATATTTGATAATGGCTCTTCTATTAACTTTTAACTAATTGTAAAAGTTACACTTTTAGTATATTTTTAATCTCGGATAAATTATATTTGTATATATTATATGAAAATTTATTAATCAAAACAAAAAAAATATATATACATTTATTACATTTGTGTAAAAATATCGATGTTTGAAAATTTTAATATTTTCTGTTCGACTTTTTTAACAATATCGATTGTCTGGATTCGAGGTATCATTTAAAGTCAACATGGATGTTTGAAAGAGTTTGCGGATTCCTACGACTGTCGGCTAATGCATCGCACAACGCAGTGTTGTCGGTCGTCATTCTAAAAAAGCATTCAGCGGGGTTGCAATTTTAAGCGAATTAAAACTATTTTGGCTATCTTATGGTTTCTTTTATTATATTGTCATTAAGTTCTGGTTAAATTTTTCTAATATTACTTATTTTGGGGCCCCACGCGTGCCCGGGCCCCAGACTAGCGCCTTATGCGCGTGTGCCATTGGTGGTAATCATAATAACCAAGAGCCACTTTACCCTTGTTAAAATAATTTAATTATTTGGTTATTGGTAATTAAACGCAATGATTAAATATAAAAAAGGGGCAAATTTAATATGTTGCCTTGTTTCCTAGCCTTGGCTAGGACTAAAACTAATAACTATATTTAATTGTTCTATAGGTAAAACCATTGTTAAAATATTATAAGGTGAGTTTTTGTTTATAACAGTATAGCTTGGAGCTTATATTTAGCTTCTGTAAAGGTACTTATTACAGTCAATGACAAAAATAGAAAAGTAATTTAAACAGTACGCAGTAACACCCGGAAAATGGAAAACTTTATTCAACCAAGGTTTAAAGCAAACTTGCTTTTTACGCTAATTTAAATAATTAGAAAATGTTACTAAATGAAATTTATTTTATTATCTACCGCATCTAAAATTTAGAAATGCTTACTAGTGCAGTGATGCAAATTATTTGCCTGGCTCAACTACAAAATAAATAAATGCTCGAAAGCAACCAATTAAATTACTTTCTGTAAAATTCGGGCTTGATCTCATTAGTCTGAAATCGTGAAAAGAGCCAAGGCCGTCAACTAGGAAACCAAGCTGTAAACGAGAAACGCGGACCCAAAAAGCCCCATGGAGGGGACCTCCCAAAGAAGCAAATTGGGATAATGTCTAACGAACAGTCAGAGACGGGTAATAATTGACTAATTATTTAATTAAATTGGGAAACAGAAACAATGGATGATGAGTTTGACACCATTAAAATGGCTTATTAGGAATTATTAATTAACATGCCATAAAGGGTTGTTTAGTTATTGTTGGTAAAATTTCGAGTAAAACAAAGGGATATTATACCTATAGTATCGTTGAGTATGTTTTAATCGCTGCACAAGTATGTCAAAGAATTTTAGGATAGATTTTTTACAGAAAGCTTATTGTTAGTAAAAGGAAAAGATTTTTTTTTTAAGAAAATATCTAAATATAACAATATTTATTAAATAATTTTAATCGATTTTTTATTAAAGGTAAAAAAGTATGATATTATCAATAAAAAAGTAATTAAGAAATAATGAAATAAACAGGTTTATAGGCAGTATTGGGGTAAAGCTGCTCCAAATAATATAAAATAATTGATTTTGGTTTTTAGTTATATTTCTATTATTATTTATTATTATTATTATTATTATTTATATAGAAAAGTTAAT
This sequence comes from Listronotus oregonensis, assembly GCA_019359885.1. Classification (NCBI taxonomy): domain Eukaryota; kingdom Metazoa; phylum Arthropoda; class Insecta; order Coleoptera; family Curculionidae; genus Listronotus; species Listronotus oregonensis. The sequence goes on along the minus strand of JAHBCN010000785.1, from coordinate 30,898 downwards.
CAAATGATTTATTGTTTTATTGTGTAAAACTATTTGTAAAAACTCTTCCGAATAATATTACAAATCAACACTATTCTGTTTTAAATTTCACAATTTAATGAAGAGTTAGTACTCGTTTTGTTACTGTAATAATTCTGAAAACAGTTTTGAACAAAATATCTACAATTGTTGAATAAAAATTTATACATGTGTAAGAGTGAATACTGTTCTTATCACCCATACCCTAACACGAAATGAAACTATTTTTAAATATTTTAGGGAACACACTAAGTGTAGCTAGTAAACAAAATACAACCTATGAAACTTGCATTAAAATTAGAAAATAACAATATATAGCCTGCCAAAAAATTTGAGAAATGTAACGTCAAAATGGTATATAAAAAGCGTATAAAAAAAGAAGACGTGTGCACGCATGATCATATGTATTTTTATTACCAATCTACTTGCACATGGAACTTTCAAAAAAACCGACTAAAAAATATTATTTTAAATGTTTATTTAGTGATTCTTCACAAAACAAAATTGTAAATAGAATTTGTAAACTAATCAAAGTTAGTCGTTCATCTATTTATAGGATTATTAGTGCCGGAGATGTAGTGGACCATTCTATTAAACGGAAAAGAGTTGGACAAAAAGTTAATAAACTTGATTCGACAGATAAGAATTTTATTCGTCAAGTTATGTATGGACTTTATTATCAAACTAAAGTACCAACCTTAAAAATGATTCGGGATAAGTTGCGAGAATATCCACTTTATAACTATAAATCCTTACATACGTTGAGAAATGCCTTACTATATTGCGGTTTTACATACAAAAAATTGGACAAATGGATTGTTATTATGGAATCAGCACGTATAGTTGGCCATCGACAAGAGTACTTGCGCAAAATTAAAGAATGTAAAAACATAATTTATTTTGGCAAGACGTAGTTTGATACCCACGATGTCGTTCAATATGGGTGTCTAGATAACAGCAAAAAGTATAAGTTAAGTGCTCCATGTTCTGGGAAAAAAAGAATTATAATTCTTTATGCTGGAAGTAAAGATGGTTTTATTCCTAATGCGTTGTTTTTGTCTACCAAAAACATCAAGCAATAATTTGCTGATTATCACGAGGACATGACAGCCGAATTAGTTAAGAAATGGGCAGAGCAGCAGCTCTTACCAAATATCCCACCCAATTCAGTAATCGTTATGGACAATGCATCATACTATTCTCGTCATTGAAATGGTCTGGACTAATATTAAAAGTAAATTGCAAAAATATAATCAATCACCAGAAATAAGCGAGTCTGTAGTAACAAATATCAGAACAGTAGTAGATGAAATAAACAAAAGTGATATATGGTGGGCGTGTGTATCTCATGTAATAAAAAAAGAATGTGAATATTGTACCTTACCACCGATTAATCATTTTATTATTAGTGTAAATAACGACTCAAGTTCTAAAAACTCCGATAGTGAAGAGTGACAATTTACTCTTAAATCCAAAAATCTTTCAATAGTTAAGTGTTAACAAAATTATCAATAAAAGCGTAACTACCTATAATAATTTACTGAAACCATAGTTTAAAGAATATACAATATACAAGTTGCGCCACTCGCGGCGACTCTCAAAACGCACCCGTCTTAGCTCCGCCTGTCTGGTAAATTCGTACCACTCTACCATTTAAAGCCGACTGATACGTAGTGCGTCATTTATTTAAAGTGACTTTGGTGACTATAAACAAATATTATCAACAATATGCTAATATTATCGTTATATTTATTCAAATAATAAAAAATCGTTTTCTGCGTTCCTTGACATTTCCGATTAGAGAAAACGCTTGAATAAATTGGTATCGTTTATACAAATATCCCCTGAAACTATTTTGTCCGTTCGCGATCGGCGAAGACGCCGCGTGTTTTTTTAGAAGCCAAAACATTAAAGGGGAGGCAAGTGACCAAACTATATATTGTATTTTCTTAAAACTATGGTAAAACTTAAAACATATTTATATTTCCTGCGCCGCCCATGGTTTAGGCGGCATCTCGTTTATAATGCCGCTTATAACCCAGCTTTTAGTTTTTTGCTGTACCAACTGACTTCGTATGGACTTTACTAAAAGAAAAAGGTTAATAACGCCTTTTTAGACATCTAAATCCCAGTATCCATTGAGCGAGACTGCCTCGTGGTATGTTTATTTGTTTTGCCTAGGAGGTGGATACCAAACCGGTGCGGGTGTCGAGCCAATTTTTGTCGGTCTTTTTAGCGCGGCAAAGCATATTCTTTTCCCATTGGTATAAAGTGCGTGCCTTGAGCGGCAGCCTTGTGATATGGATTTTTTTTTGGCTTAAAAAATTGTATTCAATAGACCTTTCTACTATTTATCAGAAGAGATATCCGTAAATGCAAAGTTATATAAAATACTACTTTATCCTTGAGTAAAATCTTGCACTAAACAAATCCTGTGTTTTTTTTTCAGGTGAATCAGAGCGAGCCCTCCGCACTGCGACGACAAAATTTGCGTGACTGGAGCGATTTACAATTAGAACTTAAACTGTCTGATATACATTTTAATGAGGGCCGACTAGTTCTTCAATGTGTCGCTCAAATTTACACAATTTACCAAGAAGTTGCAGAATTAGAATTGGAAAGCGTAAGACATCCGGTTCCAGCGAGAGGTGAGCAACAATTAAAAGTAAAAAAGCTTTAAATAGGTTTTTTGTTTTGTTTAATATCAAAATTTAAAAAAATAAATTGACAAGTGTGTGTCTAATAAAATAAACAAGTTACGGTTCTGTAGCAGAACATAAATCATACTAGGATAATACTTATTTTTTATTGAAATATAAACTTACTTCTTTTCCAGCGTGCCGTTACATATTTGGTCTAATATCATTTAAAAAAAATTATATAAAACCAAAGGTGCAATTTATTTCAAAATAGTACTACTACCTATTTTTGTATCAGTGCTAGAACCTACAAAGTACCTACCCATTTAAATATTTTATAAATCAAACTGTATAAAAGACAGTTTGCTTGTTAGCCCAGTTGGTGGAGGCCACAGGAACAAGTAATGAGCGAACTGACTGGTTTTTTTTTATAATTAGTTTAGAGTATATAAGTTGATATGAGAAAAAGTTCATGGGTCAATCGAGATCCTAGTCCAAAAAACTTTTGAAAAAAAAAATTTCTTCAAAATTCCAGAATATTTTGGAATAGGATAAATCTAATGGAAAATTAAAAATACCATCTTGTAGAGAAAGTTTTTTTCTACCAAAAAGGTATTTTGCACTTTTTTTGTCAGAGTCATAGTTTGTCCGCAAAAAATCATTTAATAACTTATGCATACTACGCACGGGACGCCCGATCAGCCGCGTGCATAGCTATTTTTTAGAGTAGAGCGTATTACATTAGAATTTGACACGTACTTACAAGATGTTGAATTGGAATTTGATATACACTATTTTGAAGTTGGAACTCTCAGCTTTCTAATGGTATAATTTATTTTCCGTTTTTAATAAAATATCGTATAGGAAAAAAGCGTCTATATATATATATAATATATATATATATATATATAATATATATATATATATATATATATATATATATATATATATATATATATATATATATATATATATATATATATATATATATATATATATATATATATATATATATATATATATATATATATAATATATATATATAAACCAAGATTGTGGTTTTTGGGGTTTAAGTCAGATTAGGCTTTTTTTATAAGTAAAACTCTTTGTTATTACTACCGAGCTTTCGAGAATTTATTGTTCCCTTCATCGGGGCTGAAAAATACAGAGAAAAGCGTTAAAATTAAGATCTTAAATACTAAAAACAAATGGATTACCTTGGGTACAACGTGAGTATTAATTGAAGTATTGTTGCGACACTCAAGAACATCAGAACCCATATTAATTAACTATACATAACGATTAATTAGCTACATGCTGATTATAATTCACTATGTGCTTAACCTATACCATAACCTCACTTATTACCGGCATGGTTTTTTTACAGAACGATGGAGCGAAAAGAGAATAAAATTTTTTTGCAGGTTACTACATGAAGAGATTCGTGGTTCTCGCGCAAGAAATCTGCGGATCACTACGCGGAACTGATATTAGATGTCGCCAGCTGTGAGTGTCGTCACCCCCCTCCTGTCACTAAGGGGATGACGGCCCTCAAAGCTGGGTACTGTCTCACTAGATGGCGCGATGGGAGTGAGTCGCCTCCCTCTCACTAGGAGGCGACTCACCCCACTAGTGTAATTTATTCCCCTTTCGCTTTTTTTACAATGTTAAAGTTTATTGTTTCAAATTATTAATTTTAATTTATTATATATTAAGAAACTATGATAATTAAAGAACAGACTTATCTCCAGTGGGTATCTTGCAAGTTTAGAGTTACAGGGAGAGAAAACAAGCTTAAAGAGAGAAATGAAAAACAAAGAACAACTTTTTATGTTAACTTATAAATATCTAAATGTACTGGTGCATAACAAGCTGGCAAGTATTTACATTAAAATCATGAATCCACAGAAGAGACCGAGGCGGCAGACCGGTCCCCTGAGCTGGCATTTACAGTGATTATATAAGAGTATACTGCGTTCAGTTCAGCAATATCTCTTTTTTTATTAATACAGTTGTTGGATAAATGTGTTTCAGCCATCTCAAGAAACAGTCGCTTTTTTAAGTTATTTTCTGTATGTAAAATGGAGACCGATGTATAGTCTGGTTCATGTCCTGTATCCAGGGCATGTTCTGCTAAAGCACAAGAACGTTTCTGCAGTCTACAATCACTTCTGTGTGACGTTAATCTGTCTTTGAGGACTCTTGCAGTTTGTCCTATGTATACTTGGTTGCAGGAGGAGCAAGGAATGCTATAAACCACTCCTTAAAGGAGTGAATAAATTTCCAACTTTTTAGAAAACTTTTGTGTGATTTTAATAGTCTGTGAGTTTTTGAAAACTTTTATGATTTTAGTAGTAACATTGTTTATTGCTGGAAGAGCATAGTAGTACATAAGTCTATTGTTAGAAAGAAATGCAGAGATATCAGGAGTGCCTTCACCAATCATTGGATTTTGTACTGTAGTGGACTGTCTAGTGTTATAGATTAGTTTTTTTAATAATTTAGTTGGGAAAGAGTTATCTAATAATGTATTATATAGTTTGTCCATGTTTTTTTGTTTAAAAGATTGATGGCTGATTTTGTTAATCCTAGATTTTAGTGCTAAAACCAAGTTAATTTTCATTTTTTCAGTGTGGTATGAATGGTAATTCATGTACCTTCCTGAGTAGGTAGGTTTTACATACCAGTCTAAAATTACTTTGTTAGCTTCTGTTCGGATTAACCTAGTGTCTAAGAAGGGTACACTATTATCATGTTCCTCCTCAATTGTAAACTGTATATGTTGGTTATAAGAATTGAATACCGTTAAGGTTTCTTGGTTCTTATTCAATGGTATGGCACAAACTATATCATCTACATATTTTTTTATAAAGGGTAATTGAAATGATAGTTTAGGAATGCAATTATTAAGTAAATCGTCCATTACATACTGAGCCAAGATTGGCGATAGCGTAGCACCCATTGGTGTGCCAAAGATTTGTTTATAGAATTTGTTGTTAAATTGACAATATGTGGTTTTGAAAATGAATTCTACAATTTCTAGAAATTGTTTTTTTGGAATGGATGTGTATTGAGAGATGGTGAGCCATCTTCGTTGGATACTCTGCATTACGAGACTATGAGGTATGTTACTGTACAGTGAGATCACATCCAGGCTAATTAGTACGTAATTTTCAGGAAGTTGGAAATTATTTATAAATTCTGCAAATTGAAAAGAGTCTGGGATGTAGTATTCATTGCTCCTGCTATAAGCCTGGGTTAGTATATCTGTGACTAAATTAGAAAGTTTACTATTTGGAGCATTGATAGACGATACTATGGGTCTTAACGAAAGAGTGGGTTTGTGGATCTTAGGCAAACCATAAAATTTTGGTGCCATTTGATTATAGATCATGAGTGATTTAGCTTCTTGCTGGTTCACAAAGCCTCTCTCTCGCAGTGACGAAACAATTTTATTTGCATTTTGCTGAAAAGTGGAAGTGGGGTCCCTGCCGAGAGGTTGGTAATAAGTTAGATCTGATAGAATTTCATCAGATTTGGAGACATATGTTTCTCTCAACATAATGACCGTTACATTCCCCTTGTCAGCCTTTGTTACAATGAGTTCTTCATGTTCTTTTACAAATTTTTTAGTTTTATTAAATAGAACGTCTATATAAGTAGTATTAGAAGGAGTTTGAATATAATTTGTAAGAATGTTGGTAATTTTAGCTCTATAGATATTTTGATCATTTTCTGGAAGGTGATAAATAATATTTTCGATATCTGCAAGAAGTCTTTTTAGTGAGATATCCCTTGAAGAGGGAGAGAGTGCAAACTTGAACCCCAATGCTAAAAATCTGTTTATGTCTTCAGGTATAACTACATTTGTGAGATTCCTGATCCAGTTCTCTTTGACTTTAATTTGTTCATTTTGTTTATCGCTTAAAAGTTTATTTATTTTTCTTAAATTAGATGTTTTAATGGTTGTGAACTTTCTGTTATACGTAATGTTTTGTTTTTGTTTAAAGTTATAAAATATCTGTGTTGGAATTAGTGAAGTGATATTATTCGAGATCTGAATCAAGTTTCTCTCAATGCTTGTTATAGTTTTAATTGTTGAAGAAATCTCAAAATTCAAAATCTTGCTTTCTAACCTGTTGTTGAACTGTTTGTACTTGTTCGCCGAGGTTCCGTCTTCCACTTGTAGAATGTTCTGTATGTTTTTTGTGCTGTTTCTTATGTGTGGTGGTGTGAGTGCTTGCTTACGGCATGTTAGTAAGAAAATTCTTCTGTTCCTGAACGATGCTAACTTGTTGTTTTCATTTGCCCACAGCTTTAACGCGTTTACGGCCTGTTCTCCGTATTGCTGCTTAATATGTTGGTAAAACCCCATTCCTATAATAATAAAAGGAGGGATAGTCTTGACTTGACTAGTTAGAAACCAAGATTGTGGTTTTTGGGGTTTAAGTCAGATTAGGCTTTTTTATAAGTAAAACTCTTTGTTATTACTACCGAGCTTTCGAGAATTTATTGTTCCCTTCATCGGGGCTGAAAAATACAGAGAAAAGCGTTAAAATTAAGATCTTAAATACTAAAAACAAATGGATTACCTTGGGTACAACGTGAGTATTAATTGAAGTATTGTTGCACACTCAAGAACATCAGAACCCATATTAATTAACTATACATAACGATTAATTAGCTACATCCCTGATTAAATTCACATGTGTTTAACCTATACCATAACCTCACTTATTACCGGCATGGTTTTTTACAGAACGATGGAGCGAAAGAGAATAAAATTTTTTTTGCAGGTTACTGCATGAGAGATTCGTGGTTCTCGCGCAAGAAATCTGCGGATCACTACGCGGAACTGATATTAGATGTCGCCAGCTGTGAGTGTCGTCACCCCCCTCCTGTCACTAAGGGGATGACGGCCCTCAAAGCTGGGTACTGTCTCACTAGATGGCGCGATGGGAGTGAGTCGCCTCCCTCTCACTAGGAGGCGACTCACCCCACTAGTGTAATTAATTCCCCTTTCGCTTTTTACAATGTTAAAGTTTATTGTTTCAAATTATTAATTTTAATTTATTATATATTAAGAAACTATGATAATTAAAGAACAGACTTATCTCCAGTGGGTATCTTGCAAGTTTAGAGTTACCAGGGAGAGAAAACAAGCTTAAAGAGAGAAATGAAAAAAAAGAACAATTTATGTTAACTTATAAATATCTAAATGTACTGGTGCATAACAAGCTGGCAAGTATTTACATTAAAATCATGAATCCACAGAAGAGACTGCTATACTAAACAGAGGAATAATCAAAGAATAGAATATACATAGTGGACGGGTAAGAAAAGGACCAGGTAAGAAAATAGAAAAAAAAATGTCATAAGTTCGATAGAAAAAAAATAAAAAAAAATTAGAAGTTAGAACAAGTTATAGAAAGTTTTAAATTGCTAAGACAGTCTCATAAAACGATTTTGAAAAAATAGCATATTATTTCTGCTTTTGTTATATGGAGCACCGAATAGAACAACTTGTATCCTGATACATGCAAAAATTTTGCACAACTTACAACAGAGACAAGTTCTGACGAGTCTATTGCTGAAAACAGTGATAATGATAACGACAATGTAGATGATTTGTAATTTTGTAACATGTAATTTCTACTAATTATATTGAAAATAAAATAAATAATGATTTTTAATTCATATTTATTATTGTATAACTCAAAGAAAAATGAAAAACTAAAAAAAAATATTCTCATGATTTTTTTTTAATTTTGAAAAAAAAATGAAAATTTCGGGTTTTTCCAACTTTTTTTTACAATTCCTTAGAGTAAAGTATTCCTACATTAATAATGTAAAAGGTAATCGAGTAAAATGTTATGATTTTAAATTTAAAGCCTGAATTTTATCGCTTGTTTGTTAGCGCAAGATGGCTTAATGGCTTATCGAATGTTTTGCGGACAAACTATAACTCTAAAAAAAAAACGCAAAATATCTTTTTCATAGAAAAAAACTTCATCTACAAGACGGTATTTTTTATTTTTTTTTTAATATCAATCAGTATATTCTAAACTACTGATAAGAAAAAATCAGCCAGTTCGCTAATTTTGTGCTCATGGTGTAAAATTTACTCCACCAACTGGGTTATGTGTATTATCCGCCAAAAATTTCCTTTTAGATTACAATTATTATATGCTTAATAATTATAAATTAAATAACTTGCTTTTTAATTAATATTTTATTATTAATAAGTGGAAAAATAATTTAAAAACACTTTAATTAAAACACATTTTCTACCTATAAAAATAATATTTTTTATTAAATGTTTTTAGTGAAAATGTTTTAGAAAGTTGGGTTAATTAGTTTAGGTTTAAGTAAAAAAGGGCATACTGAGGCGCTGTCAGTAAATTAGTTTTAAAAGATTTGTACATTGTTTTCATAATAACCTACCGGTATCCGAAGAAAACCACGGCAATATCAATTTATTGTCTGATCCACTAAGTGGGTACCGGTAATATAGGGACACAAAAATCCGAAATAAGCAACATTAGCTTTTATAACAATCTTAACACACTCAAATATGGTCACTGTAGTCTCCCTACAGCTTGTATTATGACCGGAAATTTTTGCAACTATAAGAATTTTTTGAAAATAGTTTTTCTAAAAGTATCGTGTTATTGATTTAAGATCCGAAAGTTTCGATAACATAATTTTACACCTAAATGCAACTATTAAATTAATAACATTTTGATTATAGCATATGCCAAGTTTGACAAAAAGACTTTCATTTACAAAATATGATTATTTAGAAAAATTGAAACGAAAAGGGTTTGTTGGTATGTTAAAAATAAACCAAGTTTAATTTTCATTATACAGGGTGTTTCTAAACGACATGCGATTATTTAAGGGGATAATTTTTAAACTTTTCTTAAGAAAAATAAATTATATAAATCTATGTCCTAAACACCATAACTTTTGAACTACAGAGTGATAAAATTTAAAAAAAAACTTGTTTTTCCGAAATATCTGTAATACCATTTTGTATATCTTTACAAAATCCGGTATCTACTATGCATTTAGAGACACTTTTTTGCGTAAAACTTTTTTCTTTCCTATCCAAAAAATACGGCCTTAAAAAAATCCAGTGGCGAACCATTTTTTTCTTAAAAAGTATAAAATTCGAACGGACGCACTGGTCGAAATTTAAAAAAAAGTTGTAAGCCAGAAAATGCCTCTACATGCATGGTACATGCATACCGAATTTCGGAAAAATATTTAGAATGGTATTCCAGATATTTTTGAATATAATCAAAGATAATACTACTACGGATAAGATGAACCATTCAATGCTATATTTTTGATACCCCTAATGGACTTTGGCTAACGCGAGCCGATGTCCATCGAGAGATTTTCGCGCTATCCTTGAACGAAAGTTAAACAGTGTTGCCGGCAGGCCTTTACTGTTGGCGTGATGAAACGCGACTAGAAAATACACATACCGTTTAGCCGCCCGCTTTCGCTACTTCGTGTTCCGAATAAGGTACAAGCACAGACATTGGCAATGTCACACGGTTTGTTTCGCTTCTTAAAGAGGTTACCGGACTTAATTTTGTCGAACATTTACGGAAGCAGAATATCTCCAGCTGACTCAAAACGCTCCATTTAGAATGGAACCATCATTGTAGTTATTATAATCTATTTTTTAAAACATTAAGAAACACCCTGTATATTATAAGGTGCAGTGCTAAATAAAATTCTTTAATTTACTCATTTTGGTTTAATAAAGTAGCTTAAAATTGTTTAAAACAAACTTCTTTACAAATTTATTTTGAAGTTTTGAACTAAGTTATGTTTTTTGATTATTGATCCTTAACCTTTAACTGGTATGGCAGAAAATTGTAACATTCATGGTATGGCAGGGTCATTTTGGACCCTGTGTTTTTTTTTGACCCCGAAAAAAAAGAATCACTGTGCAGTGGATAAAAGTTGTTAGAGTAATATATTTGTAATATTTTAATTTAAAAAACACAGAGTATAGCAGATTTTGTAACCTTTGTTTAACTTTTAAATTAAACAACATTACAACAGAAAAGCATCCTAACAAAAATATATATTAAAAAATACTCATCTCAAAACCTATTTGGTATTAAAAACGCATAATTGAAAGATACAAAAACAATATTATATAATAGGTAAAATAAATAATACTGCTCAAAAAAACTGACAGCTATACCTTTCACCCAAAAAATAATATAAAAAACATTTACTTTTGTAACCAGTTATCACACAAAACCTTTGTATACTTGTGATTTTTGCAAATATAGTGATGACAAAAATTGCACAAAATTAATTTTTCCTTCTGAGATTAAGGGCATTTGTAACATCTTCTCCTTATTCGCCCTTAAACAGGTTGTTGTGCTGTCTGTTCTGTTTCGGCAATATTGCCTATCTTGCATATAAGAGAGCACAGCTGCCTTGGTAAACTTGTCTCTTGGACACGGCGATCCAAGTGTTCTTATATTAGATGTCTTCCCAACATTGTTAAAAAGTTTCTCTTATCCATTGTTTGGTGTCCTGCCACACAGTTAAAAATAGCAATGGCATTTACACCAGCTACATCCATTAGTCTAAACCATATTGCTTGTGGCCATCTTTCTGTTCTTTTTTTTTACTTTATAACAAGCACAATTTATATACAGAGCATCAACACCACCCTTGATATCATTATGTAAGTGTATGATCTCCGGCTTATTTCATATTAAAGTGTTGGTATGATTTATTAAGGACATCAATAAAACAGCCCTATTTTTATTAGACACATAAGTGTAACATCATCACTCTGCTCGCTCTCAGCATTAGAAAAGTCACTATCAGTCTCAAATCCCCTTTTCCATAATATCATTAGTCATTTGTTGTAATTCATCTGCCGAAAGCGTTTTTTTCTTTGCTGGTTGATGCCATTTTTGCACACATGCAAATTCCAAAATAATTACACTACTGATATGGCAGGGTCATATTGGACCCTAAAAGGACCGTACAAACACACGCTTCAACCTAGGCGGATCACCGATTGACGACACATACATTACGAAAACTTTTAAGAATACACAGAGTGCTCGGCCTATCAGCCTGTTTGCAATGTACAGGGTGTTCAATTTTCGACACTTTTGTGGGATATTTACGTTATTAACAAATATAGAAGGATGGGGTTTTCGCGACACTGTGCTACTTTTTCACCAAACAAAAGATTCCGGTGTCAAATTTGTCATGGCTGTCTTACTTTTTGCACTAGAGAGTGAAATTGAAATTCCTGCATTTTAAGGTGTAGCATGTATCTCTGTTGTGCGTTAACTTATCAAAAAGGTAAAAACTGCTCTTAATAGAGTTTTTTTACGTAGAGTCCAGGGGCGTACTCAGTTTTTTTTAGAACGTTTATTTTAGGAGATATTAACAAAACTTGTGTTTTTTTACATGGAACACCCTGTATATTTGGATCGCATTTAATTTGTCTTATCCATAGCTTTTAAAAAATATATAAAAGTCTGTATTTATTTTTAAAACTATTTGAAATAACAACTATTATCATGAATTTGGCATGTGTTCTATAGTAGGCTATACATAGATCTCTGAAAACAAAAGAACATTTTAAGGCAATGACAAGAGCCTGTGTCATTAAATCTTAATATAAGTTTTAATTTTAAGACTAACTGAATTAACAACAATTTAACCTACTTAATCAATAATAATATAGGCCATGTCTGGCGCTGATAAAACAATAGCAAAATAATACATACTTATAAATATAACAATTACTTGCCATGATAATATTTAATTAAATTTGTTTGCTTCTTTTTCACAAACACTTTAACACTGCAAATTAGACTTACCTTGCCTATAGAATCTCTTTATAAACTAAACATAAATATAATAGTACCAATGAATACAAAGTGATTGAGGTGGCTAATGATAAAAAAGTAAATAAGAAAATAAACATTTCGGTAGTTTTGTCCTCTTAGCTAAGGTATTACCAAATAATAAGAGGAATTGTTCAAAATGGCTACCGTTCGCCCTAACATAGAACTGGCACATTTTGGTTATACGGCGTAGTCCATTTAATAATAATACTGCCTCCCTCTGCAAATTTTGAATTGCACGCGTAATGGCTTTACGTAGTTCTACGTAAACATATTTTCTAGAAATAGGCGTACTATTACTTCATTATGAGCAGGCGCGCCATCCTGCTGAAAGTAAATATTATTTGATTGAGCCAACGAAACGTTATCATCCAACAGCTCGGGAATAACATCTGGCAATATATTTAAGTAGCGGTCAGCTAAAAGGCTTTCTTCATAAATCCTATAAGAGAGTTTTGGACCTAAAATGAAACATGACACGCTGAACCCAAATCTTCCCTGCTGCTCACGCCCAAAAATATTATGGGGATTTTGTTGTTGCCAGTTTCTTGAACAATGCCTATTAAAAATGCCAGCACTGGAAAAATAGGCCTCATCGGACCATATTACTGATCAGGCAAAATTAATATTGATTCTAGTTTGCTCCAAATACTAGTTACAAAATTCTAAACGACCTTCAGCGTCTCCAGGGTGTAAATGTTGAACAATGTGTGTTTTATGGGGTTTATATTTATATTTTTTCAAAATGGTTTGAGCTCCACTCTTAATAACGCCAGTTTCTGCCTCAATAACCCTACATAAGCCAAAATATTTAACTCGTCATTTTTTTTAATAATAGCCAACCTATCAAGAAAAGGTTGCTATCTCTCCGGATATCTATAATAAACGTAAAGAAGTAATTAATTAGTTGCTAATACGTATTACCGAATTTAAAGCCGTATATCTGTTAAAATACATTTTTGCTGCCAGATGTGGATTTTCATTTGACTGTATGTAGCAAACTAGCATATCATACTTTTCAAAGTTCTGATAAGATCTTTTTTCAGCCATTTTTTAAATAAAAATCTTAACTACCAAACTAAGCACTCGAAAGAAACAAACATTAAGATTTAATGTATAGGCTCTTGTCATTGCCTTGAAATGTTCTCTTGTTTTCAAAGATCTATGCATAACCTACCATAGAAAAAATGCCAAATTCATGAAAATAGTTGTTATTTCAGTTAGTTTTAAAAATAAATACATACTATTACATATTTTTGAAAAGCTAAAGATAAGACAAATTAAATGATATCTAAATATACAGGGTGTTTCAAGTTCCAAGTTTAGTTAATATCTCTAAAATAAACTTTCTAGAAAAAAACTAAGTACGCCCCTGGACTTTACGTAAAAAACTCTATTAAGACCATTTTTTACCTTTTTAATAAGTTAACGCACAACGGAGATACAAGCTATGACTAAAAATGCAGGAATTTCAATTTCACCCTCTAGTGCAAAAACTAAGACAGCCATGACAAATTTGACACCGAAATCTTTCGTTTGGTAAAAAAGTAGCACAGTGTCGCGAAATCCCCATCCTTCTTTTTTGTTAATAACGAAAATATCCCACAAAAGTGTCGAAAATTGGACACCCTGTACAAATTAGCATTGATCGGGGTCCAAGTGGACCCCGCCATACCAGTTAAAGGTTAAGTGTCCTAATTGCGGGTGTAAAGCATCTAAACAATACTTTAAAAAGTGATGGTTTACCAATTTTAGTTTAATAAAACTACACATTTTTTAATAGGTCTCCTTTACAGTTGTAATTGATTGTATAGTTACTACAAAAGAAAACGAACATAAAAGTATTTTTTTATTTTTGAAGGAAAGGAAAGTTCATTCTATGTGACAATATATAAAAATAAATAATTCCACTTATTAATATTGCCCAAGGTTCACTGAAAGATAAATATTTCTAAGAAAATTTTCAGTTTTTTATGTTAATCAATCAAAAAGTAAGTCTCTAAAAAATGCACTGCAGGTGCAGTATTTAAATAAAGTTGTATGATTTACCCATTTTAGTTTAATAAAATAACTAAAAATTGTCTAAAAAAACCTCTTTACAAATCTATTTTATTGTTTTGGAATAAGTTATTTGTTTACTAAAATAGGTGTTATTATTTATCTTTTAGTGTCCTAATTGCGGGAGAAAAGCAAAAAAATAATATTTTATTATTTTTAGTTTAATAAAACTAACAACAATTAGTTTTAAATGGGTAACCTTCACAGTTGTAAACGAAGGTAATTGAAGTGAACAAAAAATCCTATTTTTATTTTTGAAGAAAAAGCTTAGGTTCATTCTATGTGACAACATATTGAAATAAATATTTCCACTTATTAGTATTGTTCAGGGTACACTGGAAGATAAATATTCTAAAAAAATTGGGTTTTTTTATGTTAATTAAAAAAAGCAAGTCTTTAAAAAGTGCTAGTGTTAAATTTTCAAAAAAACGATCAAAAGTCAAAAGTTAGGGTAGTTTAACCGAAGTTATCTTTAACGCCGGGTTTAGTGCCAACAAAGGTTAACGTATTTTTATAAATTACTGACCGTAAAAGCAATACTTTAACAAAAAATGCCAGTATCGACACCGTTGCCAGTGTCGGCTACAGGTGTATAAGGTCACCTTATGGGTACCAAAAATCCATCTATTAATACTTTTATCCAATCATGCATAAACGGTCGAGTGATGATTGCCTTTTTAAAGTTAGCAATGGACTTAACAATTGTTAAATTAAACAAAGAGTGAAAAATGAAAAAACTTGACAACATAGTACATTTTTAAGCATTTCATGGCAACTAGATAACAAGAAAAACTTTAGTCCGGAATTTTGCGTTTAAAATCCATTATGCATAAAAAATATTTAAAAAATTATTACCTACAATATGAAAAAAAAAATAGGTTCGGCACTCCACCAAAGTCATGTTATATATTTTCTTCAAAAACTAGGATTATAATAGATGATACATCAAGTGACCAATACTGCAGGATTTTGGGTTTTTAACAGGTTTTTTAATATAATTTATGCCTCATTTAGAGTGGACAAAGTATTTGCTTTATTTTTCTAGAAAATTAATGTTTTAATTTGATAAATATTATTAAAACAATTTATTTACTACAATTTTATTACTTACTGCTCTTTAATATTCATCAATCGCCTTTAAAACACAATAATTGAATAATTCAAATGATTTCATGTCATAACTAGGTATTACCAACTACTAAAAACTAACTTCTTTCATAAGCTAATACTGTTTAAAGCTATATTTTGCGGTACTTAAAAAAACCGTTAAAGACCCGATATGGTAAAGGTCCGATTGGTCGTAAGTCCTTTGTCGAAAGCCAAGTTAAACGCACTCTAGGATGTAAAACTTGATCTAAGAATTTTTGCGTCGCAATGAAAATATGTTCTTGGTTTTAAAAACAGCGCATATACATATAATAATTATTACACGCACGCTAGATGAGATTAGGTTTGGACAAAGATAATACTACTACGGATAAGATAAACCATTCAATGCTATATTTTTGATACCCCTAATGGACTTTGGCTAACGCGAGCCGATGTCCATCGAGAGATTTTCGCGCTAGGCATTTCAATCCTTGAACGGAAGTTAAACAGTGTTGCCGATAGGCCTTTACTATTGGCGTGATGAAACGCGACTAGAAAATACACAACCCGTTTAGCCGCCCGCTTTCGCTACTTCGTATTCCGAATAAGGTACAAGCGACAGACATTGGCAACTTCGCACATGGACTTAATTTTATTCGCATTTACGGAAGAAGCATTGATATTTCCGAACTGATTCAGAACGCCCCATTTAAATGAACCATCTATCCGTAGTAGTATTATCTTTGGTTTGAAGTAGGTCAAGAGCGTTTTGTACGATTTCACATATTAATTGCCCCTTTCCATTATTAAACTTTTCAGAGCATACCAAACTTTGGAGCGCGGACAAATTTTTGTCAGTAGAAAGCTACTTGAATTATTTATCGCAACCTTCGAGCATATACTACTAGAGGCAGCCTTGCAACTTGGTTGTGCAAACACTCCACGTGAGAGAAAAAGAATAAGAGTGCAACATTTTTCCTCGCTCTACGTGCTGAGTGGGCATATACTATTCTCCGCCGACTAAACGCCTAAAACCAAGAAAGAACAGTTACGCACACTGTGAGACTTGATCGGTCATGTGGCTTGGCAAAATTATAATATTTGGTAATGCGAGCTGAAAACAATAGGACAGTAAGCGCCTAAATCATTAAATTTAATACATTCTTCATGCTCTTGCGTAAGCTTTAAGTAAGTGCGATCTCTCTTCTGCATGACAGAAGCATGCAAAATGTTTGAATTTAATGATTTAGGCGCTAACTGTCCTCTATCAGCTTGTATTACTAAATATTATAATTTTGACAAACCATATGCCGATCAAGTCACAGAGTGTGCGTAAAAGAAAAACAAATAAAAGTACAACTTTTCTCTCTTGCATTTCGTGCTGATTAGTCTGCGGAGAATAGTAAATGCCCAGCCCGCCCTCCACTCAGCACGTGGAGCGAGGGGAAAATGTTGCACTCATATTCTTTTCTCTCTTACGTAGAGTGTTCGCACGATCAAATTGCAAGGCTGCCTCTGGTAGTATACGCTCAAAGGTTGCGATAGATAATTTATATAAGTAGCTTTCCACTGACAAAAAATTTGTCCGCACCTCAGAGTTTAGTGTGCTCTGAAAAGTTAAACAATGAAAAAGGGCAATTAATAAGTGAAATCGTGCAAAACGCTCTTTAGCTACTCCAAACCTTATCTAGCGTGCGTGTAAAAATTATTGTGTGTATATGCGCTAAAGAGAACCTGTAAAAAACCCAAATTTAAAGAAATTCTGCAGTATTGGTAATTTAAGCTATCTATTGTGCTGCTTGTTTTTAAAGAAAATATATAAAATTACTTTGTTGAAATGTCGAACTAATTTTTTCATATTCGGTGCAAGGTAAATATTTTTAAAAGTTTTTTTTTGAAGATGTTTATTTGATTTTAAATGCAAAATCCCAAACTAAATTATTTTTTGACAAATAGTTAACATTTAAGTTCTGCCCTGTTGCCAAGAGTGTTCATTTTTAACTCTTTGTTAAATTTAACCCATTGTTAAGTCCATTGTTAAGTTTAACAACGCATTCATCACTCGGCCGAAAACCTATGCCGTTGTTGCTATATAGCCGTAAACCATGCTTTAAACATGCACTTGATAATGTATTCCTTATTTATTTCGTTTTTTTCCTTATTACAGTATAAGTTTTATCTAGCCTTTTACAACGCGATTTATTATTTACCTATATCAAAGAACACTTTTTAACTCAGTCTATATTTTCAAGCAACTTTAATAATATAATTTAAGAAAAAGAAAACTTTATTTCTTTGAATTTCTCCTTTAATAGTGTTTTGTTTTTCAGTAAGTGCTCCATCAAGTACAGGAACGCGAACTGCAGAAATCAGGCATACAATACAACTTGCAGCATATTTTGTTTTGCTGCCTTTGTTCTTCGCAGACTTGTTATTAAAATTTGAATAGAAACGACTAGTTTTCTTGTAATATAATTTTTTTTTAAGTTCACTAGACAATTATTACTTTTAAACATCTTTTTGTATATCAAACGAAACGGCTTTGTAAATTAATTTTTTACTTGTTCTGTTGCACAAAAATATTGTAATATAGTAACATTGTTAACAACAAGTTTAATATATTAATTGAATGGAAAATGTGGCTTAATTTAAATTAAAACAACGCAAATTGTGAAATTTTATGAAATATTATAATTTAAATAAATAAAGGACGGAGAAATAGGCATTGCTAAAACACAAGATCTTTTACAATATTTTAAAGATACCATAGATCTATGTACGGGGTGGCCCAATAAATCCAGCAAGGTTTACTGCTTTGTTTGAAAAAAAGTCTTTGAACCATAATAATTCTGTTTTTAAAAAGACATATTTACAAACTAATTCCATAGCTGTAACTTCAACCCTTAGCGGGAACGGCATCCACCCTTATTTTTTCAAATGAGAAATTGTATGCTGCGATCTTTTGAAAGAGCATTTAATTTTATTGAAAATGGTGCTGCGAGTTCTCGAGAAACTTATTTCATTTTTTTATTAGTACTTGGAGTGCTGTATCAAGTCCTGCCTTTTTGAAAAAACCCCATAAGCATGGTATTGGCTTCCCCTTATATCTTGCCTTGGTCTATGCCTAGGCTTCTCTTCACCTACCCTTGCCAACCTTGGCCTGCATATTGCCTGGCACTGGTACCACACATGTTCAAGTGTTTTTTCTTCCTCCTGGCAAAACCTACATAACTAACCTTTTCAGGTACCCGTTAAGTCTGCAATGCCCTGTGAGCTATTATTATTCTTACAGCCATGCGACTGTACTTTAGAAAGTCCGAAGTAAACGTAAAGCTTTTGATAAAAAGCTTTGCTTGCCGTTGTCCTGGTGTCTTAAACCACTACTTATGAAACTTTTTTTCTATTCAGTTCCTTACAAATAGTCTAAGAAAACCTACCAAGATCCTGCAAAAGAGTTCGGGGCTTATCATCCTTTTGTTGGAGCATTCTTTGGCTAACTTGTATGCTAGGTGCTCTTCGTGGCCTGAAATCCAGGCTACGGTTAGCTTGTTGACCAGAGCGACTCCTTCTAGGGCATTTATACAGTCCTTGACCAGCTTAAAACTAATCCTTTTAGAGCTGATTGCTTTAAAAGCCGCTTGAATGTCGAAATGAATAAAAATGTTTTTGCTCTTTATTTTTTTACCTTTTATTTTTATGGTATTGTAGTTTATTATTGCGATTTCCTCATGAGACACTGTGACATGCTGACCAATATTAAATGTTATCTTTGCTCTTGGTGCGTCCTCGTATATACCGGCATCGACTTTTGGGTTGGTCTTTGAGCCGTCTGTATACCATGTAAAATCTGCCTCAATTGGAGGGTCATCCATCCAGTCTTTTCTGTCTGGTATAGCAACTTAAAAGTGCTTCTAGAAGCTATACTAACAAGCAATTTTGTCTGAGGGCATCTTAAAAAAAGATATTACATCTTGGTCTGGATCCTCCTCTGCTCTTCATCTCAAGCTTCCTTGTTGCCCTACAATGGGACTGTGGCTTTTTCTAAGCCCATATGTTACCAACTTTACTTCTCCTTATATAAAAATATGTAATGGTGTAATATTAAGCAACGCCTCTAGGGCTACCGTAGGGGTTCTTCTCATGACGCCCGTGTGCAAAAGCAGGCTAGCCTTTGAATACGGTGTAGTTGCATATGTCCTCCGTTGTTTGTGTAACCTTGCTACCCCAGACAAACAAACCATATGTCAAGGTCGGTCTTCTGTACATTTTGTATAGCCATAGGTTCAATTTAGGGCTAAGTTCTTAGTTTTATCCACAACGTCTTCTACATCTAACAAAGGCAATTTTTGCCTTTTGAGTGACTCTGACTCATTTCTTTGAGCTTGGTGAATGGAACCATAATCGCCTTTGCCTGATTAATCGAAAGACCTTTCTCGTTGCACCATGTTTTTCCCATATTCAATGCGTTTTGTGTCTTTTTAAAATGTAGCTTAGATGTTTGCCCTTAATGACTATGATTAGTTCGCCTGCATAGACAAGGCAAAAGGGTCTTTCTTTAGACATTTTTCTAAGATGTTACTATGATATACATATGGATCTGCATTGCAACAATTTTTTGTAAAATCCTTAAAATTTCACGCGTAGCTTAACGAAGCGCCCGCCAGGTTAAAGAAAATGTAACGCCCTTTTAAATGTTAAATTAAAACTTATCCCTTTACAAATAAGAGTGAATGCTACATCCGCTAATTGTTTAGGTAACAGTGATGAAATTAATGTGTACATATACATCTTCCTGAGAAAAAAAAGGAAGGGATACGAGATTTTTTTTATTTTCCTACATAAAACACCCTAACTCTTACTGGACTGTATTTGATGGGCCACTCTGTGTGACAAAATGTGTTAAAACTGTAGTCGGCTGGAAACTCTGTGATTTAAAGTCAGCGATAAAACCAAAACTAAATAAATTTTAAACAGTGGAAGGTCCATAAACTGCTTGTGTTTACCGGCATTTGAAGTATACGAAATACGAAAATAAAATACATAGTTATACAAAAGCTATAGGGTAACATATAACACTTAAGTATTTATAGTTATACAGAATGGTCTAAAAACTAAAAATTGCAAAAATTATATTAATGTTTTTTTAACATAATACCGTGAACTGTTTTTTTTTTAATAATATATTTCTGAAGCCCACCATACTAGTTTAAAAAAAAATCACAACGCCTAAATAATTTTAAATTTTATGGTCTGACGATTTTTGGATATCCGAAAATGAACAGTGATATCTGCACTGTTTTCTTTTCCAGTTTTGCGCTACAAGTAATCTTGGGTTATTCGTTTATTTTTCTGGCAATAAATTTAGTAAGGTTTCAAATTTTTTAAGTTTTATCTATCTTTCATTAATTTGTCAGCGACCAGGTTTACGCTCCTCCAATAAAAATAAATAGATTTCCTCTAAAAATAAAAAACTTTTCCAAATAAGTCGAAGAAACATAAATTATAATTTTAAAAAAAATGTTTTTTTTTTAATTCATCGTCGAGTTATATTCTTAGAAGTCCAGTCACTGCCTTGAAGGGCCGATTTGCCGACATTGGTCTTGAGGTACAACACCGTACGTCTCCTGCGACTTACGGGGTTCGTTGATATAAACATTTTGACGCTGGCATGATTATTTTTATACAAGGAAAATTCCTTAGAAAATAAATGTAAAATAAATAATCTAATATATCCTTCGTAGATCGAAAAAATTAAATACAATCACTCGAGTTCATACAGCAGTTATCGGCAGAATAGTAATAAATATGTTCTGCCAACTTAAAAAATATAATAAAACAAGTTAAACTAATAAGCTACAAATATTAATTTTATACATAAAAGCGAATACCCAGCAAAACTGCCATTCGAGAGTATTCTCAGCTGCTTATCCCTCGGTCAAAAAAATCTTGTTTGCTTAATTCTTCTTTTTTGTTTGTTGCTTTATATCTAACACATAAGCATGACACATAAGCTGCCTATTGTACAAGTTATGGAAAAAACAATCCTTACATTAAAAACTATTAAATTTAATAAAGTAACAAATAATGTTTTAATGAAATAAACACAGTAGATATCTGTGGTTTGTTTGTCAACCTCCGTCCCCCACCCGGGGGTGCTTTATATCTCAAGATCTTCTACGCCACTCAAAATTAAAAAATTGGGAAACGAGCACTAGATCTATTTTAGGGTACCGCGCATGCGAAAAAATTATGACAGTTGTCACTTGTTATATGTCAAAACCACCTGTTATAGCAATAAGCTGTTGCGTAGGATATTTGGACTAAGACCTTAAATCAATATGTGGGTGGTTTGGAGTTATTGACTTAAATCTAAATTTAACTTTATTTTGGGGAATTGAAGCGTGGTTTAATTTATTTTAATTTATAGTAACGATATGCTTTTCAAATGGTAAAAACCGCATGCCGCTATCTTTAACCATAAGGGCGCTACAGCGGTTCAAAGTCTAGCCAAGAGTTCGATGAGAACGTAACTTAAAGGTAAATCGACCATTGTAGCCTTAGTATTGGATTAAGGATTAGGATGATAGTTGTTGACGTTTTGACAATGATTTCAAGGTCAAAAATAAGTAAAAGATGCCAAAAGTCCGATATTGTAGTTCTTGGTGTGCATATTAAATTATCCTATGAGTTGCAGAAAGAAAGACGAAGTGTATTCAAGATTTCTATTGTAAACTTTTATTATCATCAAGGTACATATGCACCTGTTAAAAATCATATTTCAGGAACCACGGGACATAGAAATAAGCTATAAAGTTAAGAATACGTAGCTCAAGATCCTAAACCAATTTGCACAAGAAAGATTTTTTTATCGGCCAACATTCGGGAGTTATCGACTAAAATCGGAAATTAAACTCGATTATGATTGAAATGAAAATGTCGGTTAATATTATATAGCTCAAGCATACCAATCGATTAATGAATATATTATTTAAATCAACTGTCAAATGACAGATGCCCTATGACTCCAACGTGACTTAGGAAATGAACATCTTTTTTGGATGAGATGTAAGGTTATGTAAATGACATAAAAGAACCCCTGCAAACTTGGTAAAAAATTCATAAGAAACTACCGGACAGTGATAACGTAAAATCAGGGTTTAAAACTGATAAGAACACAAATAAAGCTTTAAAAATTTCGTTTAATACAACCGTTGTCAAAAGTTGATGATTATTAAAAAACATCGTAAATTTTAAGTTAGAAAAAAAATATTTTTGTAACAGTTTATTAAGCCAAAGCCTTATTGATTTAAAATGTAATACTAGATAATTGAAAAAATACAGTTATGTTAAGAAAACATTTTAATGATAAATATATAATACAGAAGTATACTATAAACAAAAACGTTTTCTTAATTATTTTATGTGCATCATTAGGTATTTAATTACGAAATTAACGTTTAAGTAATTATTATAAACACGTCATAAATAGTTTTATCGGCACATATGCATAAGGTCAGGAGAGCCTAGGTTAAAAATATTCTACTGTATATTTAAATTTGTTGGAAAAAAATAAATAAATTCATTAATTATACAAATTATTATCTTTGTACCATACAGGCATTTGTAATTTTAAAATATCAGAGTATTTAATTTACATTTTCATAAAACAATTGCAACAGAAATAAAAAGTTTGCCAGCGAAAAAATGCATGTCTTGATAAATAAAAAATGTTCAGTAATATTAACTTATGACCGTTATTTGTTTTATGGCAAAATCTGGCAAAATTAAGTAGAAGAATATTTACATTAGTAGGTATGTTCAGAATCCAAGTTTTAATAAAAACTGTCATTTTTTGAGAAGCAGCACCTTATTTCCTAATAACGGCTCGATTTATTTAAATAACAGTACTGTATTTCAAATAACGGCATCGTATTTTCAAGTAACAATACCGTTTTTCAAATAATGGCACTGTATTTTGAAATAACGGCACCGTTTTTTAAATAATATTATTGTATTTCCAAATAAAGGCACTGTTTTTCAAATAACGGCTCTGTTTTATAAATACCGGCACTACATCTTCAAATTTTTGCCTCGTTTTTTCAATAACGGCACTATATTTCTAAACAACACAGTCACGTGGTTTTTAATTGGAGCCATAGAGGCAACTGTCATTTGACAATTGATTTAAATAATATATTTATATATTGATATTAACCGATGTTTCAACTTTAATCACCATTGGGTTTAATTTCCGATTTTTGTCGATAATTGCCGAACGCTAGAAGATGAAAAAATCAATATTGTGCAGTTTAATTTTGGACCTTAGTCTTTGTATTCCCAACTTTACAGGTCATTTTTAAGTTACGTGGTACCTGAAATATGATAGTTGACAGGTGTACATTTAGCCTAATGACGATGATAGTTTACAAACGAAACATTAAATAGACTCTATCTTTCCTTTTCAAACTAAAAACTACAGTATTGGTCTTTTTGACGTCTTATAATTATTCTTTGACCTTGGAATTGTTGGCAAAACGTCAACAACTATACTTCTAATGTTTCTAGCGACTTTCGCTCATTTGACTCCAATACTAAGACCACAATGGTCGATTTACCTTCAGGTTACCGTTTTAATCACTTGTTAATGTTTCTAGGATTGACTTTAAACAGCTATAGCGCCCTTACGGCTTAAGATAGCGGCATGCGGTTTTGACGATTCGATAGGCATGACTATAAAAATAATTAATTCGCGCCCCATTTTTCGTCAACAGGGCTTAATCTTGATACAAACCGCACATGCTCATATCGATTCAAGGTCTTAACTCAAGTCCTAACACCTAATTTTTAGAACACGTGGCTTTTGACATCTGACGGGTGTCATTTGATAAGTGACAGCTGTCATAATTTTTGCGCATGGCCGGTATCCTAGAATAGATCTAGCCTACATTTCCTAATCCTTGAATTTTAAGTGACGTGGAATATCTTAAGATATAAAATTCCCCCGGGGAACGGAGGCTAAACACTATTCTGATGTTACTCTTATAGTAGTTCTGCCTAGCAAATTTTCTCATACTTATTCCAAAAATCAATATTTCTAATATGTCAAGTCGTAAAACCATTACTCGTTAGACAAATGCTACCCATTATTTCTTTTTATCTTTGTAAAATATAAATGTTTTCAATTCTGTTGTTAAGAATGTTACAAATATACAAACAAATATGAATACACTAATTATTTAAACAGTAGCCTATAATGTTGTACAAGTATTTTAAACTCCTATTTGTTTAATTAAATATTTAATAACTTTTGTATATTTTTATGTGTTTTATTTCAAGCTTCCTAATTTTTTTTTCTGACATTTTGAAAAACGATGTTAAAAAAAAGGATTTGAACTAGTGTAAAACTAAAGTGGTTGACTAAATGATATTCCTTAAATAATTCTATATTCGGGTTTTACTTCGTGTGTAATTAGAGAACACAACATTTTACATGGATTTCAGTATATGTTTTTATGCCATTCGATACAGCGACAAATTTACTTTTCAATAACTTTTTACAAAAAGACATTCGCTTTTAAGATGATGGCGCAACGTCGACGTCGATCCAATTTTCGTTAAGTTGCCTAACAAATTAGCAAATCTTTCAGTGGCGGCTCCTCCATTGGATCATTTGGTCAATGACCTCCCAATATTTTTGACTAATATTTCCGAACAAAAACGTAATAATGATATAAATGAAAAAAGCAATTTTTTTCAATCTTTTAAATTATCCTTTATTATTCTAAGCATGTAAACTCGTTAATCGATTACTGGATTCCACAAGCTTCACGCAGCGATCTCCAGATTGGTGGTTTTGTTTGTTGGCCAAAAACCGGGCTGCCTGCCTTCATTGACCGCATTATTTTAAACGGAGCCGAGTCGAGTTTTCCCGATCTAATTTACGATTGGGCGATTTTGGCTGCTTTTCGAAGCAGTGTAATCGCATGATATGGGTCAACAGCCGCGAAGAGGAAAAATATGCATTTTCAAGGTGTTTGTTTGTTATACGGTTATTATAGAATGGATTATATACGATTTTATAAATTTATTTTTTGTTGGTGTATGTTTTTGTAATGTAAATTCGGAAACAGTGCATTTCGTTGACAATTTTGTGTACGTTACCGATGACAACTGTATAGAGCGAGAGATGCTTCTCTACATTAAATAGAATAAAAACATTTTTACGCAGCACAATGGGGGAAGGTAGACTCTCTGCGTTGGCAATGTTAAGTATTAAAAAGATCTTTATAAATAATATTGTAAATTACAATGAAGAAGAAATCAATCATTTTGCAAGTGCCAAAG
Organism: Listronotus oregonensis; assembly: GCA_019359885.1. Taxonomy (NCBI): domain Eukaryota; kingdom Metazoa; phylum Arthropoda; class Insecta; order Coleoptera; family Curculionidae; genus Listronotus; species Listronotus oregonensis. Next base: position 4,842 of record JAHBCN010000785.1, on the reverse strand, counting down.
ACAGAAGGATTGAATTAAAATTTAAGACTATTTAGGTAAGTTAAGTAACCCTTTTTATTTTTTATCATATAAATAGGCTTATTTTTAACCTATAAGTTACTGTCATACCTTTGGCATAGCGATATTACTTACTGTTGGGTGTGAGATTTTTTTTTAGAATATGTTGTGCAATTTTTCTGTTTAAACAGATGTTGATGCATATTATTTGTCATATTGTTATGTTTCTTAATAAATAGAAATATAATTCTTCAAATAAAATAATCTTGCTAAATCATTTATTTTTGAATTTTCTTTGTTGGTTTTTCTTTGGAGTAAACGTCTGTGTGAAATAAAATTCCTAAAATTGTTTTTTTTTAACTAAAAATCAGTTAAGCCATATGCATTTGAGATTTTAACTAATGACCTCCCCGAAAGATTGACCACGAGCCGCCACTAAAGAAAAGTACTTTAATAAGTTTTTGATAAAAAATGGAAAATATTTAAATCATCACCATTTGGAATACATTTCTATATTCCCTTGGCATGGCCTTATTTTTCTAAAAATTTGTCGAAAATTGTGAATAGAAAATTTTACTTTTTTAAATTACCATTAGAGTATAAGTTAGCATCTACAGATTAATGCTTGACACACTAGAGCATTTCTTTTTATTTCCAAATAAAAACAAAAATTATTAAAGGTGCTTTTATTATGAATAAATACCTACATTGATAAAAACAGTTAACCATTTTGGTTTTATTTACTTACTTTTAGACAACTTTTCTATTTTTAACAATTGGGTGAAACGAATAGGAGTGTAAAAAAATCATTTAGTCAAATGTTCTATCACGTCGCAGCTTTCGTTCTTAAAAAGATTTAACTACTTTACGTAAACATAGGTATTTATTTATATTGAAAATTTTTTATTTAAATCTAGCGGAGGCATCCAGAGTATGTGCTGGTACTAGTAGATTACAAAAATGTTCTACAAATATCAAGAAAAAGAAGGCCATAACAAAAAAATATTAAAGCGAATCCTAATTGCCGACAAATTAAACCTCTAAGTTGCTGGCCGAAAATTCGATCGATGACATCACAGTGTCGCCATATTAATTTAAAAAAAATATTCTTTCGCTGACTTAAATATAAAATGCCTATATGTGACATAAAAAAGAAAACCGTTCTATCCAATGGCGTAAAATTATATTTAAAGTTCATTTAAAATTCTCGATCTATGTCTATTTTCTGTAAAACAAGAAGTGACATTCTATTCTTTTTTTTTTACGGGAAGTATGGGTCCTAACTAACTGTATCTTTATTTCAAATATTATCAGAATTCTGAATTAAAAAGCAGCTGAATGACGTTTTGGCCAAAGAGGTTTTTGTCACCCGATATATTAGGTATTCTCCTTAATAACAGCAGCATTTAAATTTATTCTGAATAAGTGAAGTATTACACATACACATTACGAATTTTAGGTATTATAGGTTAAGAGGTGGTTAGTTTATAAGTTTGGTGAATTTTTTGATTTAATATTTTTTATTTAAATTATGTATATGATTTTATTTTTTTTTTTTTTAGTTAACTCCCAATATGTCACATTCGTACAGGTGATGTGATTTTGGCACCTCATCTCTTTTAATTGCTAGTTAAAAACGGTAGTGCGCCAAATCTGTTGAGTTTCTGTTGACAATAACATAAGATCAACACATCGACGACGCTGAGCCTGCAATATCTACCAACTATTGTGCCTATAAATTTTTAGGAAGTAGAAGTAATCGTTTATTACCTAGGAGTTTAAATATTTTGTAACTCTTCATTTAACTAAATAATTTAGTAATTCTTCTATTATAAACATAGTTTCACAAAAAGTTTAGAAATATTTAAACTTCTAGGTAAATAGGTAGTAGGCAAAAAAGCGATTTAGAAAGACAAACTCTTGACGCCGCGACGCTATCTGGGCAATGACGCAACAATCGTCCGGTCCGTGGTTCGACGGTGTCTGGTTCCTGAATATGAAAATAAAATGTTTAAATAATTAGCGACAATAAAAAGATTTAAACTAGAAGCCTTGGGGTTGCTGGGTAAACGTAAGTACCCCGACGCGGCATTATGTTAAAAGATGCAAAAATGTTGTAGAAATAATATGCTAGCCTGTACGGTAGCAATAAGGACATTCCTACTTAAACTTTAAATTTTTTGGTATTTTAATTTATTTTTTGCTTTGTTTGTAGCGGCTTCTAAATTGGGTAAAGATAATCCGGCAAACTCAAACAGCTGGGTTTTCAATGTCTCTTCTCATATATTTTCGCATGTTCGATGATGAAATTCCAAAAGTCGTATATTATATATATATATATATATATATATATATATATATATATATATATATATATATATATATATATATATATATATATATATATTATATATATATATATATATATATATATATATATATATATATATATATATATATGTATAAACTTCAATGCTAACAGAGAACCAACAACAAGAACAACTGCTAGGAAACTTTGGAATTGGGGTACGAAATGATAGAGGGGAAAGACTTGTACAATTGTACAATATGCCCACCACCAGAAACTATTTATTGCTAATACATTTTTCAAGAAGAACGAAAATAGAAAATGGACATGGCAAGCACCTAATGGAGAATTGAAGAATGAAATAAATTTCATCCTAACAAACAGGCGAAACACTATAAAGTATGTAAGCGTTCTTAACAGCTTTCAAACTGGTAGTGACTAAAGAATAATTAGAGCGAAAGTAGTATTGGACATAGGCTAAAGTTAGTCAGGAAACCAGCAACCATAGGAATAGGTACTAAGGTGCGCCAAAAAGGTAGTAGGTCAAAAAAACAAAACCGACATAAAAAAACTTTTACACGAAACTAAAACACTTCTAACAAAAACAAATGAAAATACATAGTAACATACATAGAGTAGAATACATCGAACTATGTAAGACAATAAGAAAGAAAATTGCAGAAGAGAGCCCTCTTTATTGAAGAAGCAAATAATCGCTGTAACAAACCACAATGTCCGAATAACAAACAAGGAAGATATAATAAACCTGGTAACTCAATTCTACAGTGACCTATATAATGCCCTGGAGACATGTAATCAAAAAAGATTACTACAACAGCTAGACGACGTCCAAGAAGTTCTCGTGGAAGAAGTAGAAAATGCGCTTAAAGACATGAAAAATAAAAAAGCAGCGGGAAATGACGGAATAACAACCGAACTGTTTAAATATTCTGGTAGAAAGACTTGGAAAAAACTAGCAAAAATTTACACAAGTTGCCCACAAATAAGACACATACCACAAATCTGAAATTACGCCAACATAATACGTATTTACAAGAAAGGCAGCAAAAAGGACATCAGAAATTACAGACCAATAAGTCTACTACCAGTAATATACAAGATATTCACGAAGATCTTACACAATAGAATGCACAACATATTAGATGCTGCACAACCATGAAAACAAGCGGGATTTAGAAGTGGCTTCAGCACGATTGATCATATACACACGCTAAGGGAAATCATCAGCCGAACCAAAGAACATGAACTACCACTAGCTCCAGCATTTATAGATTTCAAGAAAGCCTTCGACTCGATATATCCCAAAGCAATAATAGAAGCCTTAACAAATCAGGGGATCGACAAACTTTATATAGAAACTTTTGCGAATATATATGAAGAAGCTAAAGCCAGAGTTGTGATATACAAGAAACAAGCTTCTGAATTTCCCACAAGCAGAGAAGTACGACAAGGAGACGCAATATCTCCAAACACCAACCACACTCCACACTCCACACCAACACCGGAGGAAATCCTCCACAAACTGAACTGGACCACCAAAGGTCGGAATATAGATAGAGAATACCTTAGCCATTCAAGATTCACAGACGACATAGTTCTAACTGCCAATATCCCTGCAGAACTACAACAACAAATAAATGAACTGAATGCGGCTAGTCGAAGAAGCTCTTAAAATAAATCTAGCAAAAGCTAAAATAATGTACAACGAACTGGCAGCCGAGCAAGTCAATCTAGTAAATGACACAAATCTAGATATAGTAGAAGAATACGTATACCTGGGCCACCTAATACATAAATCAGAATCCCCTACGAGAAATCAACGGAAGAATCAAGTTAGCATGGAGTGCATACGGAAGAAATTCAGTTATATTCAAATCCAGAACGCCACTTTTACTAAAAAAGAACACATTTGACCAGTGTATACAACCAGTTATGACCTATGCATCTGAGACTTGGACACTTAAAACAGATATTACACGAAAACTCTAGGTAGCACAACGATCAATGGAACGCAACATGCTGGGAATAATGAAAAGAGACCGTAAAAGAATAGAGTGGATATTACAAAAACCCAGGTGATAGATGTGATCCACAGAATCAAATCTCTTAAATGGCAGTGGGCTGGCCACCTGGCAAGAAGAACAGATAATAGATGGACCACCAAACTTAGAACATGGTACCCATGGGGCATTAAGAGACCTAGAAGAAGACCACACCTGAGATGGGACCATGGCAATAGAAAACTCGCAGGAACAAATTGGCCCCGTATAGCCAACAATAGAGAACAATGGGCCCAGCTGAGAGACAATTTTATGGATATGTAAGGAAAGCTACACCATAATTGGAAATTGGATATATATATATATATATATATATATATATATATATATATATATATATATATATATATATATATATATATATATATATATATATATATATATATATATATATATATAATATATATATATATAAAAAATTTTTAAACCAAATTTAATTAAGCTTGATTGTTACAT